>JALIZH010032115.1:0-16537 GCA_030522465.1 Rhipicephalus appendiculatus
GTTGTGCGGCGTTGGCGTTGTCCGCGGCAGGTGTTATCTCTCCGCTCTCACTCCCTCTCCCATAGCAACAGCTGCGGGCGCGCGCGCTTATCCTCGCCCCTAGCAACCGGAGCAGGTGGTGCGGGCGGAGTAGCGGAGAGTGAGTGGACAGGAGGCGTCGCGCTCTGGTGTGTGAGGGCGCTCGCATCGCGGGAGCTCGGCGGAGCTCCCGCGATAAAAAAAATAAAAAGAAAAAGCAAAAAAAAAAACAGGCGCTGCGCCGTGCTCCCGACCGGGCTGCAGAAATTAGGCGCCTTTTCCTTCTTCGAACCACAACCACCATATATAAATGGAGTGAAGAGCGCGCGAAATGCATTCGCATTTCCTCACGATTCCTTCGTGGAGGTGGGGGCATTTTTTTTGTTCATGAGCCCCCCAAAAAATGGAAATGAAAGAGGAGCTTTATGGGAAATGAGCACGAAGGCTAGGAGCAAGCGGCTTCAGAGGAGGTTGGCTTGCGGACGCCAGGCGTGCTCCCTCCTATTTCTTTTCTTTCCTCCATGATATTATGCAACATAGCACTTTCAATGTCCCTTATAGTTCTTGCCAGGTTTTGTGCCATCCGAACAGCCAACACAAAGAAGATGGCGTCTCCGGCTTCAGCTGGCGCATCGCCTCGTCGCTTGTTTTAAAAGGTATATTCTCCGCAGTTTTCAAGGCAATGGAAACAACTCCTCAACAAAGATAACGCAGTGATAAGGGCATGCTTTCGGGAGAAGACAGTCCACGAAGTTTTTGATATTGTGAGTGTTGACACCAGAATGTCCACTTGAATTGTCGTGAAGTAAAAGACGGGGTCAAGGGGTATCTCTCGGGCTTACTGGTTTGGAAGGAAAATATGGTATCGCCAAATGTGAACCAAGTCGCCTAGCAGCAAGTTTTATTGAGCCTACTGGCTTCACTGGCGAAACCTTTCAAAGTGACTCCAACAAGCCGGCGTTTCATTAAGCATGATAGCTTTACGCTTCGCGCTGTTCGTCTTGAGGTAGGCAGCGTGTACGTTGAAAAAAGAAAGAAATTCCTACTCTGGATAGAATGCTCACAGCGGTTAACGAAGACCATCAAGTGCGACGGCATAATTGCCGGGTGTCAGAGGTGCTTGAGGGCGATCAAGAAGTTCCGGAAGTCCGCCTCGGTGGTAGAGTGGTGGCGCTGCTGGCATGCTGACCCGAAAGTCGCTGGTTTGCTCCCGGCATCGGCCATTGCATTTCGATGTAGGCTGTAGGGTAGTAAACTGAACTTGTTCTAGTTAAGCTCCCTAGCGTTCCTATATTCCTTAGCTCTCTCTCTCCCTCTCGATGGAGGCGAAATGCTAAAGCGCCGTGCACTGTGCGATGTCATTGAACGTTGAGGAACACCAGATGGTCAGAATTTCCGAAGCTTTCCACTACAGAGTGCCTCATTGTCATATCGTAGTTTTGGCACGGAAAGCCCTAGATATTATTCAATAATTCCGTAAGCAGGGTAGGTATGTACGCAGCATACATTTAGTTTTGCATCTTGCACATTGACTTCTTTTACTGTTTAGTCCTGGCGCTGACAATGCTTATCGACTTTATTGCCTCCGATCCAGTCACAGCTGCGTTAGTTCGCGTTTTATTTTGCTGTTTCCGCACTGGCGCGGGGAGAAACTTTTCATGAATATGCAGGTGAAGCTACAACAGCGATGTACCGGGTTCCCCAATTATCTAATCAAACGGGCTCACGAGCGAGAGATGCCGGCCTGGAAGCTGTTGTGTCTTGCTCGTAGATTCTAGTGCAGAGCCACAGAAAGCTGTCTACGGTTAGTTTCAGGTGTTTTGTTGTTGTGAACGAGATTTCAGGTAAGCTATAGAGACATTGGTATATTCAGAAACCTGGAGACTTACGAAGAGGGTTCAACTTAAATTGAGGACGACGCAGCGAGCGATGGAAAGGAAAATGATAGATGTAACCTTAAGTGGCAGGAAGAGAGCAGAGTGGGTCAGGGAGCAAACGGGGGTTAAGGATATCATAGTTGAAATCAAAAACAAGGAATGATCATCCGCCGGACACGTAGCACGTCGCCAAGATAACCGCTGGTCATTAAGGGTAAATGACTGAATTCCAAGACAAGGCAAACGCGTGAGGGGGGAAACAGAAAATTAGGTGGGCAGACGAGATTAAGAAGTTTGCAGGTATAACGTGGCAGCAGAAAGCAGAGGACCGGGTTGATTGGTGGAACATGACAGAGGCCTTTGCCCTCAATTCGGCGTAGTCAGGCTGATGATTATTATTATTATGATGATAATAGAGACATGTTCTAACCACATTTGTCCTCAGGCCAATCGTTCAGTTGGATGGACGCATTGCGAAGGGCCTAACAAAGTGTCTGTAGCGCCACGCCAGTCTTGGCCAGCTGGCCGCAGAGAAAAAAGAGGTGAGCCGCGTGGCTCGTGATGTGCGAGCCACGCGCAAGTTAGAACGCCTTGGCTCTTGACCTGGCTGGACGCGGCAGCCGCTATTGCTTCGCTTCGCCAGCGTCCCAAATAAAGCTGCGACCACGGCACGGCCTCGTCAGCCGCCGTCTCGTCTCCTTGCTCTACATGTCCAACGGGAACATCCGGAAACGGAGGCTGCCTCATCCTTTCGCGTGCAGGAAGCAGTGGCACGGGATTTAGAACGGGATTTTTCTGTAACTACAGAACAAAAAATATTTTTATATGCGAAGCATCTGATGGCGGGGGCTTTGTCTGTCACTCCTTCCCGCGTCCCGCGTTCCACACCCCCCTCTCTCTCCTCTGCTGTGCTCCCCCCCTTGCTGTCCTCTAGGGATCCTCTATGCTACGGAGCGGCGCCCGCGTCCCGTTGACTCCGTTCCTTGATCTTGCTTGCATGTGCTTGCGGGAGCTTTGTCCATCCCTCCTTCCCGTGTCCCACGCCATCTCTCTCTCCTATCCTACGCTCCCCACCTTTCTCTCCTCTAGGAATCCTCTACTCTATAGAGAGGCGCGCCCGACAGGTGGTGCGACAGCTGCATACTCCGCTGGGGGTGCCACGGTAGTTCCGCGGAACGAAAATGACGGAGCGCGCGCGCCTCATTCTCTCTAGAGTGCCTCGGTGCGCTCGTTCGCCTCCGCTCCGTTCAGGGTGGAGACAAGCGCGTCGTCTGCTACAGCGGTCGCCATTACTGATCCCAATCGTCAATGTGCGCACGGCCAGCGCGCGTATTCGCAGCCTTTTGCTCACGATTAAGGACACTTTGGGCTGGACTTGCCTTCGAAAACGCATAATCATTCACGGATGTTGCTAGTTGTAGGTTTGTAGGCACGTATCAGCAAGTAATCGAATGTTTCGCGCCTAAAGTGTTGCAGGACGTAATGACCCTCACCGCCGGCGAAGCCGCTGGCTGCGGCTGAGTGGTGCACAGCTGCTTTGAATCACTGAGAGCTGGAGGCATCACTATTCACTTTTATGCTTTGCGGGTGTATATGTTCGTTTATTTATTTATTTATTTATTTATTTTCACACCGCATACCCACAGCATTTCCCAACATTCATCATCAGTGATTAATTTGCTGACGTGAGAACACTAATGTTTAAATTACTCGCTGTTTAGCTAAATCTTAAAGCGAATAGAATTCGCACGCAGGTTCCGAGGCTGCTGTTTTATGTGACCGATTGCCGGATATATTCGTCCTCGTGTCCTCCTATTGAATGCCTATTTAAAATACGGCTGTATTTCCTATTTCGAGAAAATACCAGCGAAAATGCGGTAAGCATCACAATGTCGTTTAGCCATCGTAGCGGACACGACTCTACTCTGTGATGCTTCAGTTTTTAGGAGCGAAGCTCCTTAGGCTCTCACGATGTCCGTTGTCACCGTCGGACCGAAACACAGCTGTTACATATGCCGTACAAAGAGCGTTCATAGCGCGCATATGATTTAAAATAGACCGTACTCTGTCCATCCGTCCATATATCCGCGCTTATGAAGAATAAGCGCGTTCCAGTATAGTGGAATGTACCCACTACACGTGATAACGATGACGATGACGCTGATGACCATGAAGAATAAGCGCGTTCCAGACCACACATCCTCTTTCTGCCATGGATGAAAACGATCGTGAACGCGCTTTCGCCCTCGAAAGGCAAAACGGCAACGCCGACAACAAACGTTCCCCTGAGCTTAACGTCATATATGAGGAAAACAAAATCAGGGGAACCCCCTCCTTGTGGTCCGTGGAGCTCTTGAACAAAATCATCATCTACCCCATATGTAAATTATAAAACATTGTGTATATACTTTATCGATATCTAAATAATGAAACGTTGTGTATATGATGTATGTCTAATCACACCACACCCCCGCGTCGAGGCTTGTCCATAACTCCCCCTGCGTCACTCGGTGTACCACGGAATGCGGCGTAGCCACGCTAGTGCGATGACGATAACACTGGAATCACGGCACAGCATATGCAAGGTGTGATGTGCGGGTAAAATACTCATACGGCCAGTCTGTGATGTGCGATGAAAGACGACGACGATGACAATAGCGCACGTGCTTAGCTTGGGAACCCTAGAAGAAAAAATTACACCATCTCCCGCTAAAGGGAACCATGTGTAGATGTGAAGCAGCGGGCGCTAACGCTTTCACTGGCGGTGGCGTTGACGCTGGCGCTATCGCAGCGTTGCGCAGGAGAGAAAACTGAGGAGGCGCAAAGCACGCAGTGATGGAGCGGTGTTTCCTACTGGAACATGCCAATCGCTGCTAATGGGCAATCAGAGACAGAAGACTCCGACTGGACACAGAGACCCGCAGTCGGCTTTTAGTTAACGCGCACGCTGCGAATTTTTATTGTTCAACAACGCACAGGAGAAATCTCCCACCGGCACCACCTTGGAGGTCAAGATCGATTGCCATATATACGGGATGGACAATGAACGGTTGTGCAGCGCGAGCAGTCGGTTTTTTCAACCAAGAAACTCGCTAGCAGACGCTGCCTGCGTCGGCGTCGCGAGGCGAGAGAGGGGGGGGTATCGTAGGAGAGGAGAGAGGGGGGGGGACGCGCATGCGCAGTGGGGGGTGTGGACGCTGTGGGCAGGGATGCCTAGAGGAGAGAGGGGGGGAGCATATTAGAGGAGAGAGAGGGGGGGACGCGCATGCGCAGTGGGAGCGCGGGGGAGGGATGCCTAGAGGAGAGAGGGGGGAGCGTAGGAGGGGAGAGAGGAGGGGAGGCGCACGCGCAGTGATGGTGTGGTTGCCGCGGGGAGGAATGCCTAGAGGAGAGAGAGGGGGAGAGGAGGTTTTTTATTTTTTATTTTTTTTTTAAAGGTTTGCGCATGCGCAGTAAGGGTGGTCACGCCGGCACACCACCACCATCACCACCACCGGATTAAGCTTCGCCATAAGATGCTTCACATCTAAAAGAAGAGGAAGGAGGTGAAGGGCAGACGGTGTTGAGCGTTCGGAGCGGTCGGGTTACCGGGCCCGAGTGTCCACGCTCTGGGACGCGGTCCACGCGTTGTAGCCACGGGCTCAACGTGGACTCTGACGTCCTCTGCCGCCTACGCTCCCTTCAGCAAGGCTCCAGGTTCCTTGTCAGACTGCGCAAGCCATCAGTGGCCTCTTCACTCCAGCCTGCGTCTCTCGTCTCTTCGCTTGCCACCTCGCATCGCCCTGCACGTTCGCCTCCCCGACGGGTGAGCTGTGTTGACTTTTCAATAAGACGTCATGTATAGCAGAGACTCTTGTTAGCTCCTATTTTTGTGTTTGCTCTGTTTGGTGTGTGCGTGTGTGTGTTTTTTTTACCATGTTTTCATAAAGTATTGTTCGAGCCTGCAGGCAGCCTCGCCATTTTCTTACGGACGTTGTTCTCACCGACGCAATGCACTCCGACCAATCTCAAATAAGCCTAGAAGCTCATCACAATGACGCCCAACGTGGGGCGAGGCTGATTGCAGTGTTGAAGTGATAAAGTCAGCCTAGATTTAAGTCTGCTTAGTAGCGTCACTGAGAAGCTAGGCCTAACCGTTGACGAACTGAGCGAATGGATGCGAGCGGAGGAAGCGCGTGAGAGAGGATGCGAAAGCTCGTGCGATAGAGGAGCGTGCCGCCGAACGCGAGGCCCTACGCGAGCAGGCAGATCGCGATGCGCGTTCTCGACGCGAGCAAGCAGAGCGCGATGCGCGTGCACGACGACAGGAGGCGGAGCTGGCACGCGACAAGGCGGCGTTGGAGGCGAAAATTTTGTCGCTTCGCTTGCGTCTTGCGGAAGGTGAGGTGCGTTGTTGTAGACGGAAATACAAGGCAGTTGTAACTGATGGATCCGCGCCATCGCAAGTATGCTCTGGGCATACACAGATTGCCTTCGAAAAAAGACAAGACGACTTTAATGCTTCATCCAGGCTGCTCGAAGAGTCGCCAACACGGCAGCTCTCGCCTGAACATAACTTGGCAGCGCCGAGTATTGGCCTGGAGGCCCACCACTGGAAACGCCGGCGCCACCATCGGCGTGACGTGCTTGGCAGGATCACGCGGTCACGGCGGCCGCGTCGGCTGCTTGCGGAGCGCTGCCGCGTGCTTTGTCAATGAGTTTCAAGGTCCCCCCTGCGCTGCGGTCGGTACGAATACCGAGGTTTTCTCGCATTCTGAACCCAACTGAACCCATTGTAACAGGAGTGGCTACCTCCGAAAGCGATGAACATGCTGCTATTAGGCTTGGTGCCGTAGTGCCGGACGTATACACGCAACGAAGTCCGGTATAAGCCTGCACCGGTGCCCGTGGCACAAGAAACGGCGTGAAGAGTGCGTTGTGGTGCTAAGAACCGGCAAGCAGCTATCGGCTACCAGTCATGTGTACAAGAAGCACTTTCGCGACGACGATTTTCGCTGCTGCGTCGGGGCTGTGATGTTGAGCGGCAGAAAGTGCACACTGCGACGATTGTCCGCGCGTGCTTCCCGCCGGCTAATGGTGCTTATCTACCGCAGTATGAAAAAGGCGCAGCCTTTTGCATCCCGCAATACCATCTCAGAACGTTCCTGTGCGACCTCTTGATCGCCGGCCCCGTGCTCATCGTCTAAAATATGGGTTGCAGATACTTCAGCGACTGTTTAGATACGTTGGATTTAAACACTCGCAAGATTCCTTGTACATTCCTCTAAGATGACCGGAAGGCGAAAGCCACCTTCTCCTATTTGTCAGTCAATATATTGATTTTCCCCGCCCCGCTCCAAAAGACTTTGTGCACCTAACGAGGCTTTGCACTGCTTCCGTGATCGGCCCACCGATCACGGAGGCTGTGCAAAGCGACCATGTCGTGTGAACACGTCATGGTGTGACATGACGTTATGTGGCGTCATGGAGACGTCATCATGACGACATATGGTGACGTCATGACGTGATGGTGATTTTTTTTTTGCATTACTCGTGCCGGCGCTGACGGGGCGGGATGCCGACGGTCAATCTTCCCTTTTGATGAGGCATCGAAGGTTTTCGCCTTCATAACCTATATGCGACGTTTGCTGGTGGATGTGCACAGCGAGCGAGTCAAATGCTGCGGCTGATGTGTGCTGCATTTATGTTGGCAATAACATTCTTTCAGTCAATCGTGCATTCTCATGACGCAAGCGCTACGTGCTAAAAAGCCCAAATTTACTTGTGCCACTCTCAAACTCAAGTTGGGCCTATCTAACCCCATGCATTTTTTGGAGCCTTATTTATTTATGTGGAAAAGATGCAGCGCTGTTGGCGTTACACTCGACATACTTCCCTAATTGCTGGGCAACTCGCCAAATAATGCTGGGCATTAAAATTTTGCATTTCACTCTTTACGTGTTGTTACCTTGCTTTGCAGCTGCAGGTTGCTGCAATAACTTCCCTTTCTTTCACCGCTATTTCAAGTTCAGGTAGGTCCTTGTTCACATCGACGTTTGCAGAACAACTGCGGCGAACGTTACTGTATTTTCATTCGTTTCCTTGGCGTTGTATGCTACTACATGGCCTCGTAGACCACTTCTCCTTCCATCAGCAATCTCGAAGTGGTGAAGCTTTGGGCTATGAATTTGTTGATGGCAGAGAGCGGCAAGTTCAGTGGAATGCAATGGAAACGAAAATTAAGCAACATATTAAAAAGAGCATCGCATTTTCTGACGCTTTGCGTGACCACCAAACGAAACGAACACACTCAAAACCCAGGAGGAGCGGCAATTGCTCGCTTAGAAGACCGATCTATATGCAGTGCGAGGCAACATGTCAAATGACATTGAAATATACATTAATTTTGACTGAAAAGCAAAACGAAAAAAAAATTGACGGCAGATCCACGAGGTGAATGATGATGAGATTGGGCGAAGCTCCTGGAAGTAATCATCGGTTAAACCGTGAAATTTCTTCCGTTAATTCGCCCGATAAAAATGACGCGAAACCATTGATTAAATGTTTTATCAAACTTTTATTGCTGGTTTCCGTTGTCCTTTCATTATGACCGCTTTGTGGTCGGTGAAATGTAAGCTAAGTGGTTCTTGCACTGGTTGCAGCGGCATCCTTATCCATACGAGCACACACCGACGGCAACGAGCATCGTCAACTACAAACCTGTATCGCGATATGGTTTTGATTATAAAACCATTGCTTTAGAAAACACCTGGCGTCTTTCGTTAAGCAGCTGGCGTCTTTTCGTTTTGCTTTAGAAACATCTGGCGTCTTTTCGTTTTGCTTTTAGAAAACATCTGGCGTCTTTCGTTGGTTTATTTCATCAATCAACGGCGTTTTGAACAAAATTTTTATTGTTTAATCACGCACAGGAGAAATGCCAATGGCTGCTAATGGGGAATGATAGACAGAAGAATTCGGCTTTTAGTTAACGCGCACGCTGCGAATTTTTTATTGTTCAACAACGCACAGGAGAAATCTCCCACCGGCACCACCTTGGAGGTCAAAGCGTAAGACTGGTTACGCACTACGACTACGACTACAACTACGACGAGGGACGAACGGGTGCCGCTTTAAGGAGCTTCGCCCCTAAAAACGTTGAATCGTCGGGACGGGACATCACAAGTTGCCATAGGCGCGCCGAAGTCGTAGTTGTAACAAAAAAAAAAAAATTGGAATAGCGACCGCGCAACAATAGTTTTTGTGTACTCACAAATTCTCATATTTTGCTGCCTAAAGTTCACGGCACGGCGCCAAAACACGCTCGTAGTGAAAGCGAAACCATGAGTACGAACATATACATGCAGACGCTCATACATGCAAAAGCTCCGTCGGTCGCCGAGAACCCGTGCGATCACTGGCTTGAGGCTTCTTTCTGTTATGCTCCATTTAGGTATACAGGCGTCCACTCTAACAAAATGTTTCACATAGTTTGTACTCAGCGACTGACTACATTTCACGCCAGAAGCCGGTTCAGGGGTCTCATCGCGGTGAACGCGTGAAGCGGACGCTTCGTTTTCTGCTGAGAGACAGCGACAGTAAACTATGTTGTGTTCTTTTTTCGTCGAAAATTATTATTTTAACACCACAGAACATATTTCGTTTCGAAAGTACGCACAGAAATGTCCTGCAGCGCTTCCGCGACGTGTTTTGTAGAGCGCCGACAGCAAATCTTATGGGGAGAATGGCTGAGAGTTGGGCTTGTTGGCTTATGGGGAGCGCGCGGCGGTATCCTGCCCAGCACGCAATCGAAGCGCGCCCGATAGAGGGCGACTCCGTAACTCCTCGAGGCCAATACTTCCAGTTGGTGACCAAGAAACTAGGAAAGGTCTAGTTGAGCTCCTGGAAGCACAGGTCAGCTTCGACGACTAGGAACAAGAAAGTTTCATAAAGGATTTTCTGTGTTTTAGAGCCTCTAAGAGGCCAAGCACGTTTATTACAAAGGCAGGTTTGCCCACGCACAGTTTTAGTGAACAAGAACCAATCATTAGCAAAGGAAAGGACGGCGAATGCCGCGGAAAGCACTGCCGCTCGGTCTGCTCAGATTCGTCAGGTCCAGCCTACGCTGCAAAAGCCGACGAGTTGAGCATGGTCGCGGATCATAGCACTAACTCACCTCAAATGAGGGCGATGTTCACTCGTAGTGCAGCTGATGGAAGTGTAGCGCACTAGTGCGAGCTACAAAAATCCGACTAGGAGAAGACGACGACGAAGCAACGAGAACGAGTTCACGCGCTTGGCGGTTGGTACGCCTGCAGCCGCCGCCGCTCCGCTTGGCTTTCGAAATAAAGTGGCGAGAAAACGGCACGGCGATGTCGGCCGCCTTCACGACGTCTCACGTCTCATCTCTCGCTACCGAAGCACAGATAGTAGCGTTGTGGGTGTGGAAGAGATGGCGACTCTTAGAGTGCTCAACAAAGAATCTAGAGTGCATTTATGTAGAATGGAGCGTGGCCTGTGCACAAAGATCGATTTTGAAAAGGGTAGCCCAGTGGTCGCACAGCACTACTGGAGCCTCAAGAAAGCTGATACATCGTATGTTGCATCATGTGAGGCAGCAGCGATGTCCGAGGTGTTGTTCAAAGCATTTCCCTCTCACCTAAAAAAAACACTGTATTGGCGTGACGGACGCACCCATTCGGGCGTGTTTACAGCAGTTCGCGTGGTTTGAACGCCTGCCCGTCAAGTGTAATAACTTGCACTTAATGGCTGCGCTTGCATTCAACGAATGCAATGGGTTTGAATGGGCCATCTTCCTGTATACGTCCATTGGGAGGCGGAGACATGCGTCTGCATTGTGTTTGTGCTCAAAGCCGGTGAAACGCGCCAATCGTTTCGTGTGGGACGCTATAACTTAAGCGTCCTGTACAAACAACTGAACCGTTTCTTTGTAATTTTATTTAAAAGAGAAATGTATTCTTTTAAGGCGAAAGCCTTTAATGTGTCGTCCTCACGTCTGTCCGGTGTCCGTCCGGCGTCCGTCCGTCCGGTGTCAATCCGGCGTCCGTCCGTCCGTCCGGTGGTGGTGGTGTCCGTCCTGACCACCCTTACTGCGCATGTGCAAACCCTCCCCCACGCACCTCCTCTCCTATGCTCCCCCCTCTCTCTCCTCTGTGTATCCCTCCCACCCGCGGCGTTTACACACCCATTGCGAATGCGCGTCCCCTCCCCCCTCTCTCTCCTGCGCTCCCCCCTCTCTCCTCTAGGCATCCCTCCCGTGGTGTTTACACCCCCATTGCGCATGCGCGTCCCCTGCCCCTCTCTCCTCTCCTACGCTTCCCCCTCTCTCTCCTCTAGGCATCCGTGCCTGCGGCGTCCATACCCTCACTGCGCATGCGCGTCCCCCTCCCCATCTCTCTCCTCTAGGCATCCCTCCCAATGGCAATCACACCCCCCACTGCGCATGCGCGTCCCCTACCCCTCTCTCTCCTCTTGGCATCCCTCCCGCGTCGTATACACACCCAATGCGCATGCGCGTCCCCTCCCCCCTCTCTCCACTCCTACGCTCCCCCCCTCTCTCGCCTCTCAACGCCGACGCAGGCAGCGTCTGCTCCCCTCCGGCTACGAGGATCGCCGCCGCGCCGCTCTAGCAGCCTTGATCTCCTTCCTACAAGACACGAACCTGATCGAGCGGCTTTTCTAAGCCGCCCGACCCGGTAAACCAGGCGCTTCTTTCTCCTTCCATCCTCTTCTCTCTTCCTATCTCCTTCATTCCCCCCCCCCCCGAGTGTTTTGGTTGAGGTGTCCTTTACAAAGACAGTTATCGAGCACTCTTCCCCCATTTTCCATCAATTTCCTCTTTCTTCCCTCTTAAGAATCACTCACTACACTGCTAGCGAGTTTCTTGATTGAAAAAACCGACTGCTCACGCTGCACAACCGTTCACTGGCCGCCCCGTATATATAGGCACTGGATCTTGACCTTTAAGGTAGTGCCGGTGGGAGATTTCTCCTGTGCGTTGTCGAACGAGAAAAATTCGCAGCGTGCGCGTTAACTAAAAGTGGACTGCGGGTCTCTGTGTCCAGTCCGAGTCTTCTGTCTCTCATTGCCCATTAGCAGCGATTGGCATGTTGCAGTAGGAAACACCGGGCCATCACTGCGTGATTGCGCCTCTCTAGATTTCTTTCCTGCGCAACGCCGCGATGAGCGCCAGCGTCAACGCCACCGCCAGTGTAAGCGTTAGCGTCGGTGCTTCGCAGCCTTTAATGCCTCATGCTCACGTTCGTCCAATGTCCGTCCGGTGTCCGTCCGTCCGTTTGTCCGTCCGTTCATCTGTCCGTCTGTCCGTCCGTCCGTCCGTTTCTCCATCCGTCGGTCCGTTTGTCCGTCCGTTCGTCTGTACCTCCGTCCGTCCTTCTGTCCGTCCGTCTGTCTATCCGTCCGCCGTCCGTCCACGGGTCTGTCCGTCCGTCTGTCAATCCGAGCTCTGGCACGGAATCAGGTGGCCGCCGGGGAGCGCAAACGGACGTCGGTCGCGTCGAACTCTACAGCGCTCGCGCTTTGCTTGCGTAGGGTCGCTGTGCCCAGCCCTTGCAATCATTCTGACCGACGCCGTCTCAATGGACACATGCGTCCACGGAGTACACTTTCGAATTTACAAAGGGTCCGTGAATTTAATCGCTGGAACGCGGATGGCGTTTCCGCGATGCGCAATGCGCGAGAAAATACTAACGCCTGCGAACGGAGGAAGATTAGTCTCGCGTCTCGCTGCGATTCGCGGTAAAAAAATTAAAAACACGCACACATTCGGTTTGTGTGTTATCCCAGTGAGAGTCTAAAAGAAAAAAGACATGACATAGTCAGTGGAATGGCCACACGCTTTCGCCGAACACACTTTGGAATGTAGAAAGTCTCCTTCAATTTTTTCGTGTCGAAGTTCGACTTTAGTTTTGAAAAGTGCAATGGATTGTGAAGAGTGAAGTGTACTGTTGTCTCTGTAAAGCGCACATAAATGGCCTTTTTGTTTCTGTTGCCTCATCAACAGAAGACTTAAACGGGGGGCCTGTGTGATGTGCGCGTAAAATACTCATAGGGCCAGTCTGTGATGTGCGATGAAAGACGATGACGAGGTCACTGGCGCAGGTGCAAGATTGCGCCGCCGTGGTTAGCTTGGGAACCCTAGAAGAAAAAATTAGGTGCATGTTCCCAAAGAGAACCCTGATGGGATGCGAAGCAGCAGCGGTGCGCACGGGTGGCGTCACGGGTTGAACGGCGCTAACGCGGCAGGTGTTGCGGGCGAACGGACGAGGCGGTAGCTGCGGGCGCTCCGGCGAGCCAGGTGAGCGCGCGGCAGGCGAGGGAGAGAGTGACGTCAGCGCGCACTGGAGGGGGAGGGTGACGCCAACGCGCAGCTGAGGCGTGAGCTACTTGGCACCGCTCCAACACCTGCGGCGAGGGGAGCGCGTTGCGGCGCGTTCGTACGGACTTACGGAGGGACAGCGTTACACAGGCTAGTCAAATAGCTGCTTCGCATCTAAAAGAAGAGGATGGAGGTGAAGGGCGGACGGTGTTGGGCGTTCGACGTGGTCGGGTTACAGCGCCCGAGTGTCGACGCTCTGGGATGCGGCCCACGCGTTGTAGCTACGGGCTCAACGTGGCCTCTGACGTCCTCTGCCTCCTACGCTCCCTTCAGCAAGGCTCCGGGTTTCTTGTCAGCCTGCGCAAGCCATCAGTGGCCTCTTCAATCCAGCCTGCGTCTCTCGTCTCTTCGCTTGCCACCTCGCATCGCCCTGCACGTTCGACTCCCCCGACGGGAGAGCTGTTTTGGCCTAGACTGACTTTTCAATAAGACGTTATGCTTAGCAGAGACTCTTGTTAGCTCCTATTTTTGTGTTTGCTTTGTTTGCTGTGTGCGTCTGTGTGTTTTTTTTACCATGTTTTCATAAAGTATTGTTCGAACCTGCAAGCAGCCTCGCCATTTTCTTACGGTCGTTGTCGTCACCGACGCAACGCACTCCGTCCAATCTCAAATAATCCTAGAACCTCATCACAGAAGGTATCCATTATACGCCATGACGATGACGATGACGCTGATGACGATGAACAATAAGCGCGTTCCAGAGCACATTCTCTTTAAGGGGGCAAAGCTCCTTAAGGTCGAGGCTTGTACATCACTCCGCCCGGTGTAGCCACGCTAGTGCTCGCCGCTCCCGCTAGAGGTGCAGCTGTGCTCTCATTTGATTTGCATCGCCCACTAGATGGCTGTCCGGCGCTCGCCCCACTCTCCAGCGCGCTTGCTCCACTCTCGGCTCTCGGCGCGCTTCCTCTCTATTTCAACGGTCGTCACTAGAGATGGGCAAAGCGGTTCACTTCAGTGAGCGGTTCCGAACGACTCCGTTCACTGAAGTGAACCGGCTCAGTTGAACGGCTCACCGGTTCATTTAAATCCACGGGAGAACATCGCTCGGCGTTCGAACTGAAAGCGCTTGATGGCGTCGTTTCGAGGGGGGAGAGGAGGCGCGCACGCGGCGTTTTTTGGTGCTTCTTTTTTCATTGTCTGCGCTCAGTCGCGACCACGGTGGTCGCGACAAACCGGCGCCTGGATTTCACGCCGCCGTTTGAAATCGGCGACGCGCGCTTACTTTGAGCGCTCATTTGTGACGTATAGCTCAATCACATTTAGCCTGTTATTAAAAAAATGCTGGGAATCCTGTATAAAAGCTCGTGTTCTTGTGGTAAAATATTGCCTTAGGACACATATTGATACCTCTGACACGCGTGCCAAAGTAAAGCACCTGCAAGGTGCTTTATCTGCTGGGTGGACACTTGCTAGGATTGAAGCTTGGACTAGTTCGCGTTGCAACACTGAACAACACTTTGCGTGCTTCGATCGCTGTATATACTCGGCGACAACTTATCTTGGCATCCGAGCGAAGGCTACGGAGCCAAGTCGCGCGTATCTCACCGCTAATTAATATATAGTCCCACAATTTCGTCCGCCTTTTCTGCGTAAGATATAAAAAGTACTCCTCTCATTTTTTACATGTAGCTCTTTCAGACACAACGCAGCGCACCCCAGTCAGATATTTGTTCTTGTTTTTACTTTATAGGTTGTCACTTTGCGTTTTTGAACGCGTGAGAAAGTCGTGCCTTTTGCCAGTGCCTAAAAAGCTGCAGCGGTGTCTGCGTCGAAATGCAACGCTTATTTCGCGCAGCCATCACTTTCCACAGCGGTACGAGACGCATGCCAAACCTACTTCGCGTAGGGTTACATGTGCAGATGCTCCGCGCCCGTAGCTTTCCCTTCAGTGCCAAGAAAAGTTGTCGGTGAGTATAGTGTCGAACAGGCCCGTAGCCTGGAATTTTGTGAAATGGGTGGGGGGGGGGCACTTGTTGAAAGCCTTGAAAAACGCCCATTTTTATTATTTTTGCTCGGTAAAACACCGCCTTGCATCCGAATTCCGGGGGGGGGGGGTAGCTAGCCCCCTGACTACGGGCCTGGTGTCGAAAAATCAAGCACTTAGTTTTCGCGTGTCATTGTGAGTGGACGCCTTTCCGGAAGACATCGAAAAATATCTGTGCGGCCCATTGAAACACGTCAAAACTCAACGTAGTATTATGTCATGATAACTTGTCATCATGAACCAGGACGAAATAAACTGAAGCCCTGTTTCAGCACAACATATTCGTTGTATTGACATGCTAATAACACACTCTCAGAAAAACACTGGGGTGGATCATATGGGTAACATTTTCATGACTATACCGCAAAATCCCGAGCAAGAGCCCCCTCCCTTGTACAGGAGATTCCAAATATGCGTCCCCATCTCCCCTCCCACCATCCTCACTTGGGATCTTCGATTTTCAGACCTCTGGCAGCTATCTGGCAGCCAGAGCTAGCCAGAGGGTCAGAGAGCTGGTTCCGGTCGGGACAGGAAACAGCGTCGTGGTCACGTGTGTGGGGAACCCGAGACAACCCGAAGCTGTCCGAAGATTGCAAAATCGAACGCTGGGACAGCCAGCGTAAACGTAAACAAACGCTCGTGGCAGCAAACGAAACATTGCGCCGCGTGCGCGTTGATTTTTCCTGCATTGCCCGCTTGGAAATATGTGGCTAGGTTTGCCGAAGAGCTGAAATAATATTCTCGAGCAAACGCATTTGCGGTACGACCTCGTACGCTCGCAAGATCACGCGAAACTCGCCCCGTCCGCGAACAAAACAGCCAGCTGGCGCTCGGCGCCTCGAGAACGATGCAAGGTGAGCTTCCGCGCCGCTAACGGCTTAACAAGCTCACGTCTGCTTAGTACATATAACAGTCACTGCACAACGCGACGCAAAATCTCGCGAAAGTGACCGTGTCCGAACAAGAGCTCGAGGATATACCTGCTCAGCTATCGCGCACTACGTCGTACATACGCGTTGACCAACTTGCGTTTTTTCTTTTATAACTTCAGAAATGCGGTGGTATCGGTACCACGAGTGCGCGTCATATCTAAAATAAACTTCTGCGTGACGCGTTTTCGACTCGTTCTGGCAGATGTTGCCTGGGCCTCTTTTCCAGTCCTGAGTGGCACTTCCAAAACCTCATCTAGCTCAGCTTTCATCTGAGGTACTATGAGAACCGTGTCAGGGCTACCATCCTCGCGAGCACAAGCGCTACATATTA
>JALIZH010032117.1:0-34179 GCA_030522465.1 Rhipicephalus appendiculatus
CAGTCAGCTGTAACACACGCGGTGACTGATCCGCAAACGCACTAGCAGGTATCACACCTCCACCTGAGACAAAGCTATAAAAAATTACACCATCTCCTGCTAAAGGGAACCATGTGTAGATGCGAAGCAGCGGGCGCTAACGCTTACACTGGCGGCGGCGTTGACGCTGGCGCTCATCGCGGCGTTGCGCAGGAGAGAAAACTGGGGAGGCGCAAAGCACGCAGTGATGGAGCGGTGTTTCCTACCGGAACATGCCAATCGCTGCTAATGGGCAATCAGAGACAGAAGACTCCGACTGGACACAGAGACCCGCAGTCCGCTTTTAGTTAACGTGCACGCTGCCAATTTTTATTGTTCAACAACGCACAGGAGAAATCTCCCACCGGCACCACCTTGCAGGTCAAGATCCAGTGCCATATATACGGGGTGGCCAGTGAACGGTTGTGCAGTGCGAGCAGTCGGTTTTTTCAACCAAGAAACTCACTAGCAGACGCTGCCTGCGTCGGCGTCGCGAGAGAGGGGGGGAGCGTAGGAGAGGAGAGAGGGGGGGGACGCGCATGCGCAGTGGGAGTGAGGACGCCGCGGGCAGGGATGCCTAGAGGAGAGAGGGGGAGCGTAGGAGATGAGAGAGAGGGGGGACGCGCATGCGCAGTGGGGAGTGTGGACGCCGCGGGCAGGGATGCCTAGAGGAGAGAGGGGGGGGGAGCGTAGGAGGGGTGAGAGGAGGGGAGGCGCATGCGCAGTGAGGGTGTGGTTGCCGCGGGGAGGGATGCCTAGAGGAGAGAGAGGGGGAGAGGGTTTTTTAAATTTTTTAAAGGGTTTGCGCATGCGCAGTAAGGGTGGTCACGCCGCACACCACCACCGGATTAAGCTTCGCCATAAGATGCTTCACATCTAAAAGGCCGTCAGATACGCTTGTCACTTTCAACCGACGCGAAGAAGGCCGTTTGTCGTGTTTAGGGGCGAAGCTCCTTAAAGCGGCACCCGTTCGTCCCTCGTCGTTGCCGTAGTCGTAGTCGTAGTGCGTAACAAGTCTTACGCTTTGACCTCCAAGGTGGTGCCGGTGGGAGATTTCTCCTGTGCGTTGTTGAACAATAAAAAAATTCGCAGCGTGCGCTTTAACTAAAAGCCGAATTCTTCTGTCTCTCATTTCCCATTAGCAGCCATTGGCATGTTCCAGTAGGAAACGTTAAAAAAAAAAAAGCCGACTTCTGCTGTCTCTCATTCCCAGTAGCAGCCATTGTTTACCTCCAAGGTAGTGCCTGGTGAGATTTCTCCTGTGCGTGATTAAACAATAAAAATTTTGTTCAAAACGCCGTTGATTGATGAAATAAACCAACGAAAGACGCCAGATGTTTTCTAAAAGCGAAACGAAAAGACGCCAGCTGCTTAACGAAAGACGCCAGGTGTTTTCTAAAGCAATGGTTTTATAATCAAAACCATATCGCGATACAGGTTTGTAGTTGACGATGCTCGTTGGCGTCGGTGTGTGCTCGTATGGATAAGGATGCCGCTGCAACCAGTGCAAGAACCACTTAGCTTACATTTCACCGACCACAAAGCGGTCATAATGAAAGGATAACGGAAACCAGCAATAAAAGTTTGATAAAACATTTAATCAATCGTTTCACGTCATTTTTATCGGGCGAATTAACGGAAGAAATTTCACGGTTTAACCGATGATTACTTCCAGGAGCTTCGCCCAATCTCATCATCATTCACCTCGTGGATCTGCCGTCAATTTTTTTTTTGTTATTTATTTGCCTTGGTTATTTTTACTCTCTTTTACGTTTAAAGGACACCTTGTACCAAAATTAAAACCTCAAGTTGTTCTTGTTCTTTGTCCTTTATATGTGGGCGCTTCTTACCGATTATTAGTGCCATACTTTAGCTTTAAGATATTTTAATTTGGTTTTAAAGTAACCGGGAGTGCTCATCTGAATTCGGAGCACCTGGCGACATCGCCACTGGTGTGACGTATATGCCGAGGCCCCTTGTGACGTTCCACGAGTACAGCGAGTGTTGTCAATGTCACAGAATATTTGCGGGGCGCACGCAATACCGCGACCGTCAGCTGGCGAGGTCTATTGTTCCACACCCATCTCGCTCTCTTGTCGGGCTGCTGGTTCTGGCTACTTAGGCCAGAAATGCTTTTTTTTTTCAGGTGTTACACGCGCTTCACAGGCTTAACATACCAAAACACCCACATCGTTTCATTCTTCACCGCGCGCGGGGCCCCGATTTGACGACTGCGCTTTCAACGACACCAAATATTGAGTGTGGTACTTTCTTACGGTTTTTAGCGGGCGTTTCGAAGTGATTCAAAAGTGGTCGCAATTAACGACGCTAGCGCTAATTAAGATACCAGCATTTATGACTCAATTTCATGATTACCAGACACAAATCTACAAATTACTGTAAAACAGTCCCAAACAAAAATTTCGCTGCCAGAGGTCCTTTAGGGTGAATACGAAGACATTCTTTGTTCAACTCTTTCCCATCGCGCCAGGCCTCCATCTTCCCGTGGATATCTGTCTCGCTTGGATTACCGAGGGGAGCGATGCTTTAAGGCAAAAGCCTTAGATGCGTCATCAAACGCGAAAATTGACCATTGGCGTCAACAAGAGTGATGCGAAAAAATCATCACGCTATGACGTCACCACGTGACGTCACTTTGACGTATCTGTGGCGTCACATAGCGTTAAGCCCATGGAGGAAGGAAGACTGAGGAGAGGCCGTTACGTCACATTTTGTGAAGCCGGAAGTGGGGGGAGGGGAGAGGGCTCCTCCTCGCAAGGTTGGGCACGCTTCGGCGTGCTCGCGCATGCGCATCTGGCGCCGGCGAGAGGGAGGCGAGCCGCGCGAGCGGATAGACGAGCTGGAAAATTAAGCGAAACTTTTGTGCCGATTAAGAGCGAACGTGCTGCGATACTCGCTTGTAGAGTGCCTGGGTGCCACTCGCAGCCTCGTTACGGCCCATATTGTGCATCTACAATAAACTTGCAGCTTTGCACTTTGTGTTTAATCCGCTAAATGCAAGACAGCAACGGTGCGACTCGGCCGGATAATCGCCACGGACAGGCCGTTTTTTTCTGCAGCTACGGTAAGTTCGGGGATACGGAACACAATGTAACAGTGAAATCTTATTTGGTCGTGCTATTTATATTTGACAAGACGAAGCGCCTCCGAATCATTGTTTGCCCGTGTGTGTCACGATACGTTCGCACGAGCATCATTCGCAGCAGCGCGGGTCGGCCGACTGCGACCATATCGTAAAACGTAAACAGGATGCGATTATTCAAACAATAAATCGCCTTACTGTGTCGAACACTATTGGGTCAGGCACGTCTGTAATTCTTGACTCTGGAAGCTTCGTTCAGCACATTGGGCCACTGCTTCCCGAGGCTGTGACCGTCGTACACGGGAACGGGTCACCACCGCCTATCGCATTAAGAGCCGTAGGCGCGGCCGTTCTCGTCTTGGAATTCTAGCCTTCCATCGCTGAAGCACGCAATAGCACAGTGCCGAAGGAAAACGGCGAAGGTGCGGCGCTAACCGTTTTCGGAGGAGAGGTCGCGGGCTTCGAAACAACCGCTTTCGACCGCAAGCAATATGAATTAAACTCGCAACCGTGAATACCAACGCTCGCTGTAGGCTTCCAACACACTGCATCATCTTTGAAGTGCAACAGCTGCACAAAAATGCGCGTTCGGAACTCCAAACGACTCTCTCAACAACGCGGTCGTATGGGTGGTGATGCAGACGACACGAGACGACGGCGTGCCCAAGGTATCCCACAAGCCCCTGCAAAAGCACGTGACTTCCGCCACACTTTTCGTTCGCTGCAGCTCGGACAGAGGGCCTCTCCTTAGCTTTCCTTCCTCCATGCGTTAAGCCACATGACGACGCCATCGCGTGACATCATCGCGTCGTCAAAGGTGATCCGATCACGGAGAGCCAAGGTGCGGAAAGCTTGTAATGCCTCCAATCTTGGAGGCAGTGCAAAACCTCGCTCGGTACAGAAAGCTTTCGGAGGAGGGCGGGGGAGGATCAGTACATCCACTGTAAGCATTTATTTATGCGCTTCATCTTCACATCTGTACATACTCATCATCACCTCTTGTCGGGGCTGTGGGGATCATACTCGAGACAATAAAGACGAGCCTTGAGGGTCCTGAGCGTTGTCTCACAAGTGGTGGAGGTGCTGGGTCCTGAACGTTGTCTCACACCACTGAAAAGGGGACGGCTTTCCCCTTCCAGTCGTCTGAGGCGAATGCTTGGGGGGACCTTGAGAGTTCTTTGATCGCCTGGCGTATGTTGCGCTACGCGCAGAACTCGAGCAGCGACATGGACGGCCAGCGGACTTGGACGCACGCGGAGATGGTGCTGGCGGGCGGCGAGGTTCCCACGTGCCGCATCTGCCACCGCGTCCTAGACAGCCCCGACGATCCCCTGGTGGAGCCCTGCGCCTGCAGGGGTCCCAACGCCTTCGTGCACAAGAGCTGCCTCGAGCGATTTCTGCGCGACCGGAACACGCTCGAATGCGACGTCTGCCACAAGCCCTTCAGGGTACTCTTCAAGAATGCGGTGCGTACCGCACTGGCACTGATCATTTAATTGGGTCGCTCTCTTACACTCGGGAGTTTTAGGCTTTGGCACGATACTCATCGCGTGTGGCTAAATAGAAGGGTAGAATAGCGGCCATCCTAATCTCGTTCAAACACTGACAAAGCCGGGAAAAAGCGTCGTGAAGACAGGGTTGACTTGCTTCCCAAACAATATGGTGGCTTTGTAGGAAGCCTTGCAAGCTATGCGGGAAAGTCACGTGCTCGCAGTAAAATGTACCCACGCTTTCTTAGATTCTTAATGTACGGCTACGTTGAGTTTTATAGGCTTCAAAGCATAAGCTTAAGATGCAACGATCATGTGTACATTTTTTTAGCGTTGCCTGGTTGACGCCCATGGTAGTTCGGTCGCACAGATGGGTGCTAGTGCACCCGTTGCAAAGGGCTGAGAAAGAAATTGTGGTCCTCTTTTTTCCAAACGCGTTTCATTACTCGGGCTCAAGGCTGTGCTCTCAGATACCAGCTGGTAGCATCCAATTCTGGTAAGAATTTGGTACAGTAATCTCGGAGACAACGTACACTGGTAGTTTCGCGTATGCAAGAAGCTG
Source organism: Rhipicephalus appendiculatus (assembly GCA_030522465.1). NCBI lineage: Eukaryota > Metazoa > Arthropoda > Arachnida > Ixodida > Ixodidae > Rhipicephalus > Rhipicephalus appendiculatus. The sequence continues at coordinate 5,174 of JALIZH010032117.1, forward strand.
TGTTCATTAGTAAACCTTTAACACATCTTTCTAAACCCGCTGGTCTCTGTCCCGGCCCTAAAGTTGAGTGAGCAAATAGTAAACATGTCTATTATCCTGCTCGTGTACGCCAACTTTTTTTGTTCTAACTTTTGTTGATTACAGGGGCAGAAAACATGATATGCAGACACCAACCAACCTATGAGTAGATTAATTGCGTGGATTTTTTAAGATGAAATGACGTATTAGGCTAAAAGACGTTATTGTATTGCCGTTAAACTACATAGTTATCACCACTTCAGACGTAGTTCCATGCACCAGGCTGTCGATACGTCAACATGTTGGGCAAAATGAAGTCGTGGATACGGTTCCCGGCCGCGATACGAAACCCGAAGAAATTCAGGCACTCAAATTTAGGCGCATATTGAGGCGTACACCAAAGGGTTCCATACGATATAAATATTCTACCTTATAAAATTCGTCAGGTCAGTCCTTGTACACACATGCTATCTGGTCGCGATAGGGTGATTCCACGAGAAATCGAACATGCATGTCCAGTCGATATTTTTGTTTTGTCTGGCTTTTTTATATGTTATGCGGGCACATTCAAAGTGCACGGAACCGAAAATTTTATTTCCGAAAAACGCTCCGAGCGCGAGAAAAAAAATATTTGAAGGTGGCGGCGCGGGCGTCCTGCTTTTGCTCACCGCAATATTTTTTTGAATTTTGCGGCCGAATTTAATGCGAACTGTAAACGCGGCGTCGAAATTTTTTGTGTTGGTTTTAATAGGCATTACTGTGAACTGCATCTATGCTTTTTTGATGCTGTCCTCCAAACGGAAAAAAATGTGAAAAAATGGCAAAGACGGCCTAAATCGAAAATGTTTGCTAAGTTTGATGAGTCTTCGCCCGTTTGCTATTTTACACAGAAACTTCAGAACTGTGCCACATATAGAAAAAAGGCCTTTGAAATATTTCTGCGAAAGATCGCTTTCCTACAAACAGCGTAAAAAAAGAAAAAAAAATTTTAAAAAAGCAAATTTTTTTCAAAAAAAAAGCCCATTTTCAAAAAACAAAATAAAAAAACCCCCCTTCTCAATTTTGACGAAAATTTTTTTATCGAAAAGCGCTTATGTCAGTCAATGCACGATTTTAATATCATATGTCCTCATTTGCTTTGTTAACGAGATATAACGGGCCAAAGTGACCCTTTCTGTGTGTTCTCACTTGAGTGCCTTTTATGGTTGTTATCAGCTTGCATTGTGCTTAAATATATAGTACTAATTATTTTGCTGCAGCGAAACTTCACTCTGGTGGCCTGTCTTCAGGAAAAATGTTTTCTCAGATTTTATTTGTGGGTCTAGCGTGTGCGGGGCCGCGTATCTGCGTGCTTCGCTGCAAATGTTGTCGAAAGACGATAGTCTTGTACTACTATGTTTTGCCTTGCCTGAGACAGCACCTACTCCATGTTGAATCGGCCGCAGCTGGCTGGCATTGATAAAATAGAGGAGGCGCTGTGTGAGATATGGAACCCAGGGCCACTGCCAGCGGCAGCACCATATCGTCGGCAGAAGGCTTTTTCGTGGCGTCGCAGTTCGTGCAAAGCGTCGCATTTTCGGCGCAGCCTAACAAACACTAGGGTCTTTAGAATTACGTGTCTGTGTATTTTATAATAAAGGAACACATGACCTGATACTTATGTATTGATGTTGCGCCTCAGATTGCGTAATATTTGCTTTTTAATCGAAAATGTTCACAAGTATGAACGCGAACACCAGTTCAAGATGGCTGGGCGTTCAGCAAGTAGTTAAACTTTGGCCGAGTGGCTGAGTGGCTGAGTCGGGTGACAGACAGACGGACAGACCAAAATTTCTGCGTTGAAGTATCCCAAGAAAGACTATCGTCTTTAAAATATTTTCGGGGGGCGGGGGCACGGGCGTGGTGTGCCATCCCCTGGCTACGCCACCGGTTACTGTCATGTGTCGTTTGATCAAATGTTCCACTCTGATATGCTGAATACAATGCCACATTATCGGAAAACGACATTTGGTCTCGGTAGCAAACCATAACGTCAAGCCGGGCAGGGGCGGGGTTTTTATTTTTTGTACGTTGGGCCGGGCCAGGCGGGCTCGCAGCCCTCTATTGGCGGGCTCGTGCGGGCCTTCGACGCAGTCAGGGGGGCCCGGGCCGGGTTCGGGCTTTAAAATTCGGCCCGTGCACAGTTCTAGTATAAACCATGTTTTCCTCTTCTGCACGCTACTCGTTCGTATTTTCAGTGCTTACAGCTCCGATATTGTCAAAATGTATAAGGGAATAATTAATCTGTTACCTTTCCGCCTGGAATATTACAAAGTCTCAGATAAAAGTCCCACGTTCTGGTCAATGCACTTTTAAATTGCTTAGTAAAAATATTATTGCGGCGTTATTGGAAATAATATGCTAGCTAAATCACCATGGATGCCTGTGGCATGTATGAAGAGTGTCTGGGGTCGGATCCCGAACCTGTATGCTGTTAATGTCGTCGAGATGGTCAAAACGGTTGATGTAAGTGGGCGGTTCACAGAAGTTCACGCTCGGGATTTTACGGCACATTAATGAAAATCGCGACGTATAGTATGTACGTTCATCTGTTCGTCTTCGACGAGTTGCACCAGCTCACGATGAACTGCCACGCGCACCGCACACAGCGAGCGCGCGAGTCTGCCCGTAGCGGCCAACGGAGCGGTTCAACCAACAACGCCTGGTGGCGTTGGTTCAACACGGCTCACTGAGTGAGAGAGAACCGACGCTCAGTGAGACGTCTCTCAAAGAACCGCCGCTCACTTAGTAATTACTGAGCCGCGGATCATTCGTTCCTTAAAAAGAGCCGCTCAAAAGATCCGGCTCGCTCCTGAGTGACCATTCTCTAATCTCGTCTGTAAAGTATTAATGCAAATTGGCGGGGGGCCCAGCTTCACGTTTCAAGTTGTCGAAATGAGATCGCGACAGCCAATAGCTCTCCCATGGTAAAGTCCAAATAGTACTCTAAGGCGATCACAATTTGTTCTAAACAAAAAAAAATTATTTAAAGTTCTGCGTAATCATCTTTAGAAACAGCTTATCACTCTCCGAATTTTCTTATCACTGCCCAATTTTTCTTTTCGCCTGCAAAGCCCCCTACCCCCCCCTCCGACCTCTATTTGCCGTGCGGCCCCCCACCTTGTCGGCTTCATGCAACTCGGCCCTCCACCTGAAAATGTTGCCGACTCCTACTCTAAATCGCCAAGGATATATATGTTTCAAGGGCTTTGTGTCGTGCAGAAGAACGTTGTCGATCCCGGAGCTTGACCAATAAACGTGTTTCCTCTTCTCCATGGCTGCGCCTGTGCCCTCGATCCCCTACCACACTGGCACCCTACGTTAGGCGCCATATGTAGGCTCAAAGCCAGTGGTCGGCCAGAGCCCTCAGAGAGGACACGGACGCAGCAGACAGAGACATCTTTACTATTCGAAGGTCCAAGGCCAGGCTGTCTTTTCTCGCAGCTGCCCGAACCGCGCGCCGCGAGCTCTTCTGCAGGCAGTGCTCCCTTCAACATACATACATACATACATACATACATACATACATACATACATACATACATACATACATACATACATACATACATACATACATACATACATACATACATACATACATACATACGTACGTACGTACATACATACATACATACATACATACATACAGGCCCATAGCCAGGGGGGGGGGGGGGGCTAGGGGCCCGCCCCCCCCCCCCCCTTCGAAATTTGGATGGAAGGGGGGTGTTTTGCGGAGAAAAAATAATAAAAATGGGTGTTTTTCAAGGATTTCAGCAAGTGGGCACCCCCCCCCCCGAAAAAAATTACTGGCTACGGGCCTACATACGTACATACATACATACATACATACATACATACATACATGCATGCATGCATGCATGCATACATACATACATACATACATACATACATACATACATACATACATACATACATACATACATACATACATACATACATACATACATACATACATACATACATACATACATACATATAAAGAGCAGTCACAAAGAAAATACTTCAGAAATCTTGCCCTAGGCCACGGTGTAAGCCCTAGACGCATGACCGCGGACATAAGTCGGCACACTCACTCATGAGTCGACTCACTCAGACTCACTCAGACTCAGATAGAGCCGTGAGTCTGAGTCTGAGTGAGTCCGGGCGAGTAATATTTTGGCGAGTTGGAGTCTGAGTGAGTCTGGTTGAGAAAAATTTCAGTGAGGCTGAGTCCGAGTGAGTCCGGCTGAGGAAAATTTGGATGTGTCCGAGTCCGATTGAGCCTTAAGCCCAAAATGTATTTTTTGAGTGAGTCTGAGTGAGCGCAACACTTTTTTGCCGATCTATGGTTCTACTTAGCCAACTTCAGCATTACTCCCAGCTTTACGTAGGCTCACGTTTATACTCAGGCCGACTCACGCATACTTCAAAGCAACAGCGTTCATACGCCAGCTCAATATTTAATGATCAGGAGGAGGAGGGGGGGGGGGTCACCGTAACCTCCCTCCCACCCCCCGAAAATTGTTTCTCGGGAATTTTTAATAAAAATATTTCATGTGAGTCATCTCATTCAAGAAAAAGGTACTTGATTGCAATCACTGATATCTCATATTTAAAGGTACGAGATCAAAAGGCGCCAAGTAGAGCACCGATTAGGCGAGATATTGGTGTTTAGAGCATTGACACCAAGTTCAAAGCCAATTGTACGCTAACGACTCATGAGTCGGCTCACTCAGACTCATTCAGACTCAGATAGAGCCGTGAGTCTGAGTCGGAGTGAGTCCGGCTGGAAAAAAGTTTCGTGAGCCTGAGTCCGAGTGAGTCCGGATGGGAAAAAGTTTAGTGAATCTGAGTCCGAGTGAGTCCGGTTGAGAAAGAGTTTGGTGAATCTGAGTCCGAGTGAGTCTCAAGGGCAAAATATATTTCATGAGTGAATCTGAGTGAGCTCTACCTCTTTTGCCGACCTATGACCGCGGAATCTCATCACAGACCCTTTGCTCGGCGACGAGATGCCTTAGAATATTCTGCCACGAGCGTATGCATATTTATCTGTGCAAACGGCGAGCTATTTATATACATAATTTAGAATTGGGAGATGTGCGTGCCTCTTAGTTACTGCAGCTGCTTTAGCATCGCAGAGGTTTGTTCACTTACAGCCCGCAATATGGCGCGAAGGGCCAAGGTTGTAAAACGCTGAGCTGGGGTATTTCACTTATTATTAAATAAATAAATAGAAATAGAATAAGGCAGATGAGCATTACGGGACCCCAGAATCACCTCCGATATTTTTAAACAATCCAGAATGCTGCCATGCTAGAATGTCGTCACGATGAAGGATGCCAAGCACGCTAGCGCTGTGCTCCGCGGGTGCGCCACTAAGTCAAAAAACAATCCCGCCCTCGTCTCCGGGCCTTTCAGATGTCCCCTGCGCTTGTGACGTCACCAGGGTGCATCTGATGACGTCAAGCAGACGTTGTCGATTGGTCAAACAAGAACCCACAACTTCCGGTTAGTCTGCTAGCAGGTACACGCGCTCCCTGCTCGCTACGATTTTGGGAGCGCTGCCAAGGTGGCTGTTCTACTTTAGGCTGTTCATCTCCAGCGGACATGCTTCGGCACGGCGTGTTAATCGTAGACAAGAACGGCACCGCGGAGGGGCGCTGCTGTGCCGTGCGCTGTAAAGCTTTAGTACGCTGCAAGGTCCCTGGCGCTGCCGCTGCATGTTAAGAAAAAGCTCGTAAAGCGAGTGTACAACTCTCCAGCTTCAAGCCACGTGTGAAGGGCAGTGCGCGCGCCTTCGCGCACGCGCTTGACGTTTTCTCATTTTCTCGTGGGTTTCGTGCCGCGCGCGTCGTTTTGTGCAATACCGCGTGACTGAGGACTCTGGCGTGGCTGCGATGTGGCGAAAGAGCACCTTTCGCTCAGCCACGTATGAGATGCGGGGCAGGTAACAGCAGGTGACATTGTCCTCGTCAGGGGGGAAGTACGTTTTGTATATTACCACAAAATATATCTGCTATACCAACCTGTGTCGCCTCTGTTGGCGACCACACATTTACATCGACACTGCGTAAATATACAAAATATACGAACCAGTAGCACAAACACATGACGCGTATACACACCTTTCGCTGGTACGTCTCCTACGATGTAAAATAGCGGCAGTAGCGGAAATACAGGATGGCGCGGAGGCAACTGATATTTTAGATGTGAAGCATCTTAAGGCCGAGCTTAATCCGGTGTGCGGCGTGACATCCCTTACTGCGCATGCGCAAACCCTTTCAAAAAAAGAAATAACTAAAAAACCTCCTTTCCCCCTCTCTCTCCTCTAAGGCATCCCTCCCCGCGGCGACCACACCCTCACTGCGCATGCGCCTCCCCTCCTCTCTCCCCCTCCTACGCTCTCCCCTCTCTCCTCTAGGCATACCTGCCCGCGGCGTCCACACTCCCACTGCGCATGCGCGTCCCCCCCTCTCTCTCCTCTCCTACGCTTCCCCCCTCTCTCCTCTAGGCATCCCTGGCCGCGGCGTCCACACTCCCACTGCGCATGCGCGTACCCTCCTCTCTCTCCTCTCCTACGCTCCCCCCCTCTCTCGCCTCGCGACGCCGACGCAGGCAGCGTCTGCTAGCGAGTTTCTTGGTTGAAAAAACCGACTGCTCGCGCTGCACAACCGTTCACTGGCCACTCCGTATATATGGCAATGGATTTCGACCTGCAAGGTGGTGCCGGTGGGAGATTTTTCCTGTGCGCTGTTGAACAATAAAAATTCGCAGCGTGCGCGTTAACTAAAAGCGGACTGCGGGTCTCTGTGTCCAGTCGGAGTCTTCTGTCTCTCATTGCCCATTAGCAGCGATTGATATGTTCCAGCAGGAAACACCACTCCATCACTGCGTGCTTTGCGCCTCCCCAGTTTTCTCTCCTGCGCAACGCTGCGATGAGCGCCAGCGTCAACGCCGCCACCAGTGTAAGCGTTAGCGCCCGCTGCTTCACATCTACACATGGTTCCCTTTAGCGGGAGATAGGTGTAATTTTTTTAAACTAGTGATATATTATATACAGAAGCAGCTAGGGAAAAAATAAGGGTCTGTAAATAGGACCAAGTAGAGTGTTTATTTACCACCGATTTCAAGGTCATCTTTACAGCGAACCTGTATACCTCTACCGCCAACGGTTTCGTCTCCGTGGACAGAAAAGTGCGTAGTCAAAAACCACGTGGCCTACAGCATACAGCTCAGTATTCCTTTCAATATCAAAAACCACAACACCAGCATCGAAACCGCATGATGAATGATAAGGGGCGCCTGTAACAGGTGGCGTGGCTTCAATACCCGTATAAAATATAAAATAAAGCGCAGCTTTGCGACAACACGGTTTGTAACACTGGACAGGGCGTTACTATAATACGCATACATATATAAAGGCCCGCGTAGCGAGGCTTTGCATTTCTGTTGTGACGGGTCTACGGGAACGCCACGTATAGTGAGGACTCGTGGAGAGCAACGGTGCATGCGAGGAGTGGCGTCGAGAACAGTGACGACAGTGGGAACAACGGCGTCGGGCTCGTGCCACAGATGAACGTCGTCCCCAGGACGCCCAGCGTAAGCGACGAAGGTACAATGCTATCAACCATTTAAAGGGTCTTCTCCACAATCCACTAGGCAAGATCAACAACATTCGCTTCAAACCACAGACTTTCGAAAGTCTGAGGGACGAAGGGGAGATAGACGAAGACGAGGTCGAGCGGCTGATGTACGTCGACGACTTGGATGACTCAAAGCGGTGCGTCATGGCTATGGACGCGTCGAGTTAGACGGTTGTGTACGATGAAACATGTATCACCGGACTGCAAGATCCCTTTCCAAACGTATCGCAACACAGGGTTGGTAGCCGCTCGCCTCATAGCGCCATGAGCCGGCACGGTAACGACTGCGGTAGCCGAGAGGGATCGGGATCGCGGAGACCGGATACGGGAAGTTTTGAAAAGAGCCATGGCGATGGCGCATATATGGCACATGATATTTCGAGTAACAATCGGCTTGGAGGAAGACCAGCCGACGAACGGATCGTAGCAAAGTAAACAGCGAAACGAGCCGCGTTTATATCATCAAATGCATGTAACCCTGCTATGACGCCGACATTCCGAAAAAAGGAACTCGCAGCTACGTGTTCGTTGCAGGCTCGTGCACAACTGCAGCACCAAAACTATATAAATTTTGATCTCTGGATGGTTAAGGGGACCCTTTAAAGGCGCGGCCTTGCGGGCCCTGTCTTGAAAGTGATGTGCGAAGCTACGAAGGCTGACAGCACTTGCGACGTGTTCTCACCGCTCAGTTAGCGTTGAAAGGGGGCCAGCCCGAATGTTGGAAATCTCTTGTTAGAAGGACCTGGGATCTCGATAAAAGTTGTGTGTGTTGTGGTAAGTTTTCATCGTGTCTTCCGAGATTAGCTCCGACCGCGGAGCGTTGCCGGAACTAATCGCGGAGGCCACCATTGCGAAGGCAGTAAGAAGGAACGACCGCGCGCCTCCCCAGTCCGTCCATGGTCTGAATGCGGCTGTCAAGAAATCAGTGCCGCCCAAAGGAGAACTTTTTAGATGCGAAGCATCTTAGCTCGGGGCTCCCGTGTCCGTCCCGCGTCCCGCGTCCCGCGTCCCCCCGTCCGCCGTCCCCCCGTCCCCCGTCCCGCGTCCGGCCACTTTCATGAAGTAGGGAAGCACCCATTATGCGAACCAGAACACTGTAGTAATATGAAGGCCGTCAACCCTAACACAGTCATCAGAGTCATGGCCGAGAGCACAGAGAGGCTGCTTAGCAATGGCTAGGCAGGTGGTGTCTGTCGCCCAGGTTGACCCCATTCCTTGAGTCATGGCCGAGAGCACAGAGAGGCTGCTTAGCAATGGCTAGGCAGGTGGTGTCTGTCGCCCAGGTTGACCCCATTCCTTAATCTTGCTTGCATGTGTTTGGAGGGGGGCTTAGTCCGTCCCTCCTTCCCGCGTCCCACAGCGCGTCCCCTCCCCCTCTCTCTCCTACGCTCACCCCCTTTCTCTACTCTAGGAATCCTCTACTCTACGGAGCGTCCCACACCCCCCCCACAGCGCATGCGCCTCCCCTATGCTCTCCTACGCTCACCCCGTTCCTCTACTCTAGGAATCATCTACTCTAAGGAGCGGCGCCCACATCCCCCACAGCGCATGCGCGTCCTCTCCCCCTCTCCCTCTAAGAATCCGCTACTCCACGGAGCGGCTCCCGCGTCCCCCTCCCCCTCTCTCTCCTCTTCTACGGTCCCCCCCCCCCCCCCCGTCCTTTCCTCTAGGAATCCTCTGCGGAGCGGTGCGCACGACAGGTGGTGTGACAGCTGCATACTCCGCTGGGGGCGCCACGGTAGTTCCGCGGTATGAAAATGACGGAGCGCGCGCGCCTCATTGTCTCTCCTGTGCAGCGCCGCGATGAGCGCCCGGACCACTGCCGTGAAATGAGAGCGGCGACGTTCCTCCCGCTCATGCTGATTATCTCCCCGCTGCTTCGCATCCACACATGGTTCCCTTTAGCGGGAAATGGGGAATTTTTTTTAAACCTCCTTGGTGCTGCCTCCCTCGAGAGAAGCGTGGTAACAACTTTTGTCCAGGTGAGCGCCACATTGGGCCGGTGTCGTTGACGCGGACGCCGCCTCTTCTTAAGGTGACGGGCAAACATGATGACACACGCGCATGAAACTGCAGAAATAAACAGATTTCGGGTATTATAAGCAAGGCGTCCGCCATAGTGCACGTCTGCATAAAAACATCGTGGTTCTGTCCGAAACAACATGGCGGTTCTGGCATAGTTGCCACCACCTTAACTCTGGCATGTAGTCCTGGCATATCATGTCATGGCGTGAACTTTATTATGGTCCAGAGCAACTAGGGCCCAAGAGCAAAGCCCCAAGCGAAGTCGGTGGTTCCGCCCATGTTGGGACCGGTACGCCAAAGGCTTTCCCGATATCGTGAGCTCTCCGGACGGCCGGGTGTTTATCTTGGAGGACTTCACCGGATATGCGCCGTCTCCAGTCCTCCGCACTGTGGAGATCCGAGGCCCTTTGTCTGGGGCACTGCCAAAACATATGATCATATAGACACGGAGTGTGTCCGCAACTTTTACATTCCTCGGAAAAATCCCCGTCAATTTTGTTAAGCAAAAAATGTGTGCTCCTTGGTCATAGTACAGAACGGCTTCGCTGTAAAAAGAATTCGTTGGTTATGACCAGTGTTGTCGGTAACGCGTTACAAGTAACGCCGTTACCGGTAACGCGTTACTTTTTTCGGTAACTTAGTAACGTACTCGTTACAATTTCGGAACTGTAACGGGTAACGTACTTACGTTAACATTTTTCGGTAACGTGAGGCGTTACGTTACTCGTTACTTTTGCATCTTGTAGGTGCCATTTTCCAGAGCTCGCCCCGTGGAATTTTTCTGTCGCAGCGTCAGATGGACAAAGAGAGCGCGGGCGGAATCGCTTTTGTTTGTGGAAATTGCGGGTACAAATTTCTTACAACGCGTCGACTCCCTGCGGGGATGGCTGGGCCATCGCATCGCCACACAAAGCTTGAAGAAAGCCGAGGAATCCGCCATGAGCAACGGTACGGACATGCTTTTCGTGGAAGAGGATTATAGCAGGTGGATTGCTGGCACCTGCACCTTTTCGTGCCCGAAGGACAGGCCGCCCGAAGGGAAAGCGTATGGGCTGGTATACGCCATACCACGTGCTGATTGTGACGCTTCGTTCGTGGGGGGAAGCAAAAAACTTCCCCGATAGGCTGCGGCAAAATGAAAACGACGTCCTCCACTTCGAGTGTCATAAAAGTACACTCGCTGAGCATAGCTTGGTGAACGACCACCGCATCGAATTTGACAAGTTCCCTCGTCACGAACTATAACCGGCTTTTTTGTGGAATTCTGGCCCATCCAGAAGAGAGCCGATAACTACAGGTGCGCTGCCGATCGCGAGTCTGCCTCAACGGAATTCTGCACATCATGGAGAATAGGCGTGACCCCCACGGCAGGAAGAAAACCCTCTTTTCTTCACTTTTAGGGGCGAAGCTTCTTAAGCCGTGGGTCGTGCGTCCTCGATGTATGTAGTTGTAGGTAGCCACCTCTCGTTTAGTTCTTGGAATGTCCGCTAGATGGCGGTACTTGTATATGATGAATATATGATGAAAAGCTGCGGCGCTCGCTCCATTCAGATGTATGGGCGCTGCTGCTTCTCACAATATTCACTAGATGGCGCTGCGCTGTGACAGTACGTGAATTGATCACTAGATGGCGCCCTGCGGCGCTCGCTCCATTCCGATGCGTAGGAGACGGCTCCGCTGCGTGCTCTAGTGTGATAGGAGACCGCTGGGTGGCGCGGCGTTCTTGGCGCGCTTCCTCTTTCGCTCGGCAGTCAGCGCGCGATGAGCGACGAAGGAGGCACGGAGGCGCCGGAAACGGAGCCCGACGTTCGAGCCCACGAAGCAGAAGGTGCACGGCGACGCCGAGAAGCGGATCCAGAAACTGTGAGAGCCCGAGAAGCGGCGAGGAAACGCGCGTACAGGCGGGCAGATCCCGAGGCTGCGCGAGTGCGGGAAGCTGCTGCCAAGCGCACACACTGGTTCTCACGTCTTTCATGATGATGTAATGGGCGAATTTTCACGGAAGAGTCATGAACCTCCGGAGCTTCGCCCACTCATCATCATTCACCCCGTGGATATGCTGTGATTTTTTCTTTTCCCCCTGTGCCGAGTAGCAGGCCAGAGCACACGAGCTCAGGCCGACCTCTCGGCCTTCTAACAAATTCGCTCTCTCTCTTAAAAAGAATGCGAGTGGAACCCGAAGCGTTGACTTTTTTCTTAAACCGAAAAAAAAAATCCTTACTCGCTACCGTGGTTGGCATCTCTCTTTCAATCACAGCCCCTTAATACCACTTTCACACAAACAGCCTTAACCGCGGCTAAGCTAACTACGGTTACGGCTAACCACGGTTGCAGGTAGCCACACGGCAGACATAACCGCAGTTACTCTCCAAATGATTGTTATCGCAAACGGGTGATTCCACAAGAGATCGACAGGGATCCGAAAATGGATACTTTAGATGGATTGAGTATTTAATATGTTATGCACATACCACCCAGTAGCCGTAAAATGAACTTAGTTTTCTTTTTAACTGCATAATTTACGAGGCAAGAACTATCGAATATATTCAATGCAGAGGGACGAATTTCAATATACCTGCCATTCTCGAAAATTCCAGATGTAACTTGCAAATATTACCTTACAAAGAAGACATTTTGTGTATGGAATGTACGCGCAACAAATAGTAAGGTAACGTTGTTTGAAACTTCTAGAGCGAGGGAAACTATATTTGAAAAAATGTCTAAATATGCGACATTTTTTTATAGTTGCTACAAAGTTGATAAGATTTAGGAACTTTTTGTTCTCAAAACAAATTTTGCTTCTTTCTCTGCAGCAGCAACTACGTTTTTGGCTATTGAACTCCAGAGCGAGCAACGCTGATCTTGAACCCCCTCACATAAATGCCCGCAATTTTTCGCGCTAATTATTGTGAAACATAAATTTGATATTAAAAGCATTCTCACTGTGGGTTCCTGCAGCAAAGACACATTTATTAAAATTTGATTGCGAAGTAACGGCAGAGGTAACGCCCGTTCCTTTTTTTTCGGTAACAGTAACGCGTTAGCTTTTTTTTTGTAGGTAACGTAGGGTGGTAACGCGTTCCTTTTTTGTTAGAGTAACGAGTAACGTATTTAGTTACTTTTTTTTGGTAACGCATACAACACTGGTTATGACGCACTTGTTCTGCGTTGCGGCCTTCACCGGAAAGTATTTGTCTGGCAGCATTGACGCGGCATTTTTAGCCATATTCATTGCGTTCATATGGTCTTAAAAGGTCCAACGGAAGGTTGGGGCTTTTCCCACGATGTGGCATGTTCTGCGTTCAATTTCTGTAACGTCAGAAATCTCCCCGTTTATATAACGCTCCACGTTGGAATGTTCTTCTAGTGAAGCCTTTCATGAACCATCGCCGCTTCTTTGAAATGAGAACACTTTCTGTGAATGCTGCATTCACAGAAAGTGTTCTCATTTTACTTTTTGTTTACAGCCGGTAAAACACATTCCTGTGGTTCATTTTTATTCACCCTCTGCGAATGTGGGTGTTTGGCCTATTAATTAGATAAGTCACCCGGTTTCGGACCCTAAAGTCATAGCTTCAAAACTCACCTTTGCACAAAACTCTCCTGACATTTTACAGAATATGCAGCTCAAGCCCACAAGGGCACAAATAAATGTAATGCAGTGAAGCAAGGAAGGCAAACAAGCAAGCAGCACTCGCGTGCGTCCCTCTGTGCCTTCCTTCCTTAACTGAGTTATACCTATATTTCAGCGCTTACGTGTTTCCGCTGCATATTCAGTAAAATGTACCTAGACCGATTTTCCCGCGTCACCGCTCATCTTCACAAATTTTCTCCTTACCTTATTCAGTTATATACAATAAATGCTTCAAAGTAATAACTTCTGTACGTGATAGATGGACGGACAGTTTTCTTCGTTGGATAGGCACAAAAATGCTCACGCATTTGAAAGGGCTGAAAAGGAGTGCACGGGCAGTATTCGCCCCGAGATAGGGCTACAGGCGGCAGCACCGTCACCGCGCTAGTGTGGATAGGCCGGCGGCGCGCATACAAATGTACAACGCGGCGCTTTTCTGTGAGCGGTGTGAGCCGACTGTCGGCAAATAAAATGCGCTGACTGCAGCCTGCTCGTAATATATATGTCATCCATTGCCGAATGGATGCACGAAGCTCGCCGAACGTTATTATTACTCGTGAGAGAAACGCAATCTACCATTGACAGTGATGTTCGCGCTTGGTGACTGTGTGCGTTTTCGCACTATGTCACGTTCCTTGTATTTTTATTTGTAAGTGTTGAGCCTCTGTCCTGCCTACATCGCACTGCTGTATTGCGACTTAATTAAATTATTTGCAACACGCATGCTGGTCTTGGATACTAAAAAAAATGAGAAAAAAAGAAATCCCATATTCTTGGGCGATGAGCTGAAATAACCGCGAATACGCATCCGCATTTTGATTATTCAGCTCTCCATGAAATGGACGTAGTACAGTTGATAAGCTTATTCGGGAAAGCTACGTGACTGGCAGCCCTTTAGCGCGTTTGTTCTTACTCCAAGAACAGTATAAAAAGGTAGCAGTTCAGCGCGCAGCTTTTTTCGATTGATTATCTACATGACAGTGATGCAACGAAGGTTCGATAATTTGATGGGACAAAACCTTTTTTTGTTTCTTTTTTTTTTTCAGGCGAATAATGTCCGATCCTGCCGTCAGTCTATGACAACGCCACAAAAGCGCTCAAGACGCTGTAAAAGAAAAAAAAATGACCTTTTACGTCATATTATACGACATAAGTGTGAAAACACCGTCTGGATTAATTTTGATGATCTGGATTCTTTAAAGCGAACCCTAATCTAAGCACACGGGTGTGTCTATAAATTTCGCCCAATGTTAAAATTGTGCTCAGCGACTCAAGTTTATTCGCCTCCGTGTCATTCCATTTTCTGTTGTTTTTAAGGGACAATTTAAGTACCTAAGTGTCAAAATTTACTAGACAGAAATATTTCGCTGAAGTGGGACGAGGACCGTACAATAAAAGGTTCTCTCAAGCACAATTAAGGCTCGTCGCATAACCGATGAGCAACAGCGCCGCAGTTAGACACCTAACAACAATGCAAAACTTCGTTTATCACAGAGTCGCTAAAACGCTGCTTTCACGCAGTATTGATTACTCCTCATTTTTGCGACGACGCCAAGTGCACTTTACGATGTGCTTCAACTACAAAGCGGCACCCACGCCTTAATGATCCTGGTGACCGGAGGATACACAGCACTCTGGGCAAGTGCACAGACTGATCTTATTGCAGCGCACATACAGCCGAGCAAGGCCAAATGTGTCTGTAGGTCGTGCTAGGCAAACGTACAAGCAGTTAAACTTGCGCTAACAGAGCGGGACAAACCGCCCTTTGAGGATGAGCATGGGGTACGCGCACATGCTAGCCTTATGTGGCTAGCAGACGACGCGAGGAGCAATCCACACTAGGCGCGCTTTAGCCAGTGGCCACCAGGCGGCGACTCCGCTCGATCTCGGGGCGAATATGATCCTGAGCCACTGCTGCTATCAGTGAACGTGTCTTATTTTCCCTCATGCTCTTAGCGCACATGCCGCGTCAGTGGCGTAGGCAGAAATTTGCTTCTTCAGGGGGTGGGGGGAGGGGGGCAGGACATGGCACGTCTTTTATTCGACATTCTTTCCGGGCAGGTATGCGTGGTCGAGTGTCATTTGAAATGCGGCGCAATTTAGGGAACCAGTCTGTCGTATGCTGTTGTATGTTGTTGTTGGGCACGGGCCCGGTGTGCCACTGTGAAGCGTTGATAGTAGTGTTGCTTAAGCATCCTTATCCTCCTCACTTGGTCGCTGGTGCCCGCCACGTCGATGTGTGTTTTATAGCAAAGTTGCATATCCACACCTCCTCGACTAGTTCGTATCGCGATCCGTATGCAAAAACCCCAAGTCTCGATTATGGAGCAGTGAATAAACTAACTTTAATGCATTAATTAGTTCTTCAACGCTCCCTAGAGGGCGCCAGAGCTTTTATCACTTTAATGCTGCAAATGTGTATTGGAAGCATTATAGTGATAAAACCCCGGGCACCCTATACGGATCGATGGAAGAACTAATGCATTGAACTGACAGAAGCCATTCAGTACGTGATTCGCCACGTCACTCGAGCCGAAGCCCTGTGGTGGCACGCTCGCCTGTTGCAAAGTACTGGGCTGCCGCGCAGACTGAGAATGTCCGAGGAACAGCGCGCTTATGAAGAATGGCGGTGATAGCTCAGGCGAGAGTGAGCTCGTCAGCTCCGTTGGTCACCCACCTTCCCAGAATGTAATGGTCTCGAGTTTTTTTTTTTCGGTCTCCTTTTTTTTTTTTTTTCGCGTCATAATACTATTCAGCATATACGCTATAGCTAGCTCCAGCGAAAGTTCTGGTTGAGTACAATGCTTCGTATTGCACTGCGCAGTCCTTTCAACCGACTTTTAATGCGTAAGCATTCTCTGTCTAGTACTCCAGGAAAAGGGCATGCGTGTGCGTAAGAGCGTCACAGTGTAACAAAAGGAAAGGCAACTACAATTGTCGCAGCGAGCAACGGCTGTTCACCAGTGTTGCGGAATGGGCGCCTCCATTCCATTCCAATTCCATTCCGGGGAATTAGAACTTGCCCCAATTCCATTCTTTTCAATTCCTCGGAATGAAAAAAAAACTTAGCCCATTCTCACTCCGGGAATGGCCGGGCAGTTCACTTCCATTCCTGTAATTCCTCAACGTAGGAAAGGCATCTTGATAGTTTTATCGAGTTAAGAATGAACGCTCCATAAAGGTGATGTCATCAGACGCATTAAGAACTGCAAAAGTACGCAAAACACGCTACCAAGGTCGAGGAATAGTAGCTTGGTGACATCTCGTGCAGTACAACCACCCTATACTAATTCCAATATGGGCAGTTCTCCCACTACCCATTGTATTTGCGTGGTCAGTATGTTTGAACGAATGGTGATGTTTTAATATTGTTTAAGCCTAAATGTGTTAATGCTAAAATGACGACGTGGCGTAGTTTTATGTTGACAAAAGTAGTGTTCAAGAAGAATAAGCAGTTTTGCCACGCGTCTGGAGCGGTCGTTCTACACGATGGATACCAACGGCATAGAGCCACGGTTACGCGAAGAATGGAGACAAACTTCAGAGCAACACAGTCTGTATAATGACAGAATTGTAGTAGCCGCGTTGCTTACAAATGTACCGTGCTTGTAATCAGTCAAGTCATTTTAAAAATACTGCTTTATTGTTAAGTTCGAGGCTCTAATGTTTGAAGTTTGAAGAACAGTGCGTAGACGAAAACGCGCTCTATTTTCGCAAAAAAAAAGACGTCATTCCATTGCCATTCCATTCCGTGCAAAAGGCGTTTAATTCAATTCCCATTCCATTCCTCCACGCGTTGTCCCCATTCCATTCAGGGGTCGCGAAAATGTGGAATGATTCCGGAGTCATTCCAGTTCCGGAGTGGCAACTCCCCAACACTGCTGTTCAAGCAGTCTGCGCAGAAATTAAGCCGTGACAGAGATCGCAACAAGTAAGCGCACCATACAGGCTAGTCCTGGCCAATGTTGGACGAGTGATGACCAATGTCGCTACGCTAGCCTAAATGGTGGATATAAGGCGGCTATGGCCGTCTGGTGACTGATGATGGTTAGATAATGCAATTTTAAACAGTGCTCGCGCACAATGTGAAAATTGCCCTGTAGAAAGTTTCTACTTCAATTTTTTTTTCTCTTTCTCTTCGATACCCGTTCGCAGCCGCTGCTCGACTTCTTCAAGGACCCCGACCACAAGGTGGACGTCGTGCGCATGGTGGTGGACGCCGTGTCTGCCACGGGAGACGCCCTCGTGCTCTCGTTCGCCTGGGCCTACGCGAGTGGCATCCTCGGCGCCACCGGATGGGCCCTCTACCTCCTCATACTCTTAGTAATGCTGTTCCAGACGGCCTTCTGGAGCGTGGTCGAAGTCATACGAGTGTTGTACGTTCATTACGAGATTACTGCGTACCGTGTACTGGTGGTGGTGAACCTATTTATTAACCATTAAATGGTTACATAGAGGTGATTGAGTTGGGGTCGTGTTGGCCTCTTCCCCTCACAGTACTAGGTAGAGCCCCTACTCTGGGACTCCAGCGCAAGCAACGCCGCCCACGTCCGTTGAACCAGGGCCATTTGGGCCTTGGAAGTCATGACAGTCGAGAAGAGCCGCCTCCCAGTACTTTCTCGTGTGGTTGCGGTTGGGGGAGGGGCGATATATCTAACGTCTCAGAACCACAATATGATTATGAGAGACGCCGTAGCGGAGGGCTCCGGAAATTTCGACCATCTAGTGTTCTTCAACGTGCCCCTGACATTGCACAGTACATAGGCCTCTACCGTTCCGCCTCCATCGAAATGCGACCGCCGCGGCCGGGATCGAACCCGCGGTCAGCAGCCTAGCACCCTAACCGCTATACCACCGCGGCGGATTTCTGTTGTGAACAGTTAATCCCACATCTTCCATGAAACAGTTTCCCCCCTGTTTCATGAGAGGGAAACAGAAACGGTGAGGGAACCAGGTACCCGCCTGACTAGGCTCCAGTGCGGAGCGCAGTTTCGCAAAAAGTGATTTGCCAGCAAAAGCCTGCAAACGTTCAACTTTGAAGACACGAAGAATACAAAAAAAAATAAGCCGGCAGATCCCACGCACTGTGGGGAATCGATGTAATGCGAAAGCAGCCAGGAAGGAGCAAATCATGCTTTACATAATTTGCATGTCATGTTTTACATGTTATTTACGTATTACGACCTGTCATTTGTGTTCGTCATACAGTCACGTCGCGATATACCAATTTTGATGTATGTCAAGCTAGCGAACTGGACGCAAGCGCACCATGAGCGTGGCATGCAAGTCATGTCGCACATGACAAGTCATGATTTTCATATTACCACTTGTCCTTTATGTTCGTCATACAGTCACGTCACTCGATACCAAGTTTGGCGTATATCAAGCTAACGAAACGGCCGCGAGCGCGCCATGAGCGTGGCATGCAAGTCATTTCGCACATGACAAGTCATGATTTCCATATTACCACTTGTCATTTATGTTCGTCAGACAGTCATGTCACTCAATACCAAATTTGGTGTATATCAAGCTAACGAAACGGCCGCGAGCGCGCCATGAGCGTGGAATGCAAGTCATGTCGCTCATGAAGTCATGATTTCCATATTACCACTTGTCATTTATGTTCGCCATACAGTCATGTCACTCAATACCAAATTTGCTGTATCTCAAGCTAACGAAACGGCCGCGAGCGCGCCTGAGCGTGGCATGCAAGTCATGTCGCACATGACAAGTCATGATTTCCATATTACCACTTGTCATTCATGTTCGTCATACAGTCATGTCATTCAATACCAAATTTGGTGTATATCAAGCTAACGAAACGGCCGTGAGCGCCATGAGCGTGGCATGTAAATCATACTTTTCATGACAAGTTAGTCATGATTTTCATGATATGACCAGCCATTTATGTTCTTCATACAGTCATGTTGTACCATACCAAATTTGGTATAAATCCCATTAACGATACGGCCAGGAGAGCACAAAGTCGTAGGCGGCTAGATAGATAGATAGCTAGATAGATAGATACGCTCAAAGTCGCCGAAGTTCGCTAAGAAATGCTTCGCATTTAAAAAAAACGTAGCTATTCCGTTATTGCGAATATGGAAGCCAGCGGCTACGGCTGCACGTTCAGCGGCAGCGGCTTCACTTTGTTCAAAGAAGGGAAAACAGCGCTAAAATTTTGACAAACACAAAAGAAGACCGATGACATAGCGCCTCTCGTCGTCCGTCTTCCTTTGTGTTTTTTTTCAAAATTTTAGTGCTGTTTTCCCTTCTTTGCACTATGTACCAACACGCCCAAGCCTTAACCATAGCAAGCTTTAGTGACTTTGTTATTGCGCCCATTTGCGCTTCTATGCGAGTTAGCATTTCTTCGGTTCTCGATATTCTTCGTCCGAGCGAACCACACACGTGCGTCCTATAGCGAGTCCAAAGGGCAACTGCTGACTGCAGCGCTAGTACGATCTCGACATATTGAGACAAAGGGGCACAGCGAATGTTGGGAAGTGCCGCCGCCGAGTATCGCGACGCTTGCTAATGAGGCATCGGCGAGGGGGGCGAGGGGAGAGGGACGTGGGCACTGTGGCAAGCGCACCAGGGGCGCCGAAAATTGTTGTTCTACCGTTCACTTTGTCCGCGAACGGGATCCGTTATAACCCTGTTTCGGTGTAAAAGAAGAAGCGCAAAAATATTTGCGTCCACCCAGGCAATCTCTCCGGTTCCAGCAGGTTGGCTCCACGTAGGCAGGCGTAAGACAAAGTTGGGCTGGTCAGCAGCGACTTTCCATGACAAACTGTCAGGCGTGAAAATACGGACAATGGAGAACACACAGCGACACGAACGCTGGCGTTGGTGGTGTTCGATTCGTTTCTTTTCTGACCGTCTTTTCGCGTCCTATATTTCTTTCACGGTAGGTGCACATGCTGAAATTTGACGGAGTTTTTTTATTGCTTGTTTGTTCTTTCTCTATTGCTTGTAGCACGGTACATGTTGCATCTGTATTTAGTGACTCTTGTGGCGTTTACAATCAACAGACAAAAAACATTTTAAATGCGAAGCATTTCTTAGCGAACTTCGGCGACTTTGAGCGTATCTATCTATCTAGCCATCTAGCCGCCTACGACTTTGTGCTCTCCTGGCCGGATCGTCAATGGGATTTATACCAAATTTGGTATGGCATAACATGACTGTATGAAGAACATAAATGGCTGGTCATATCATGAAAACCATGACTAACTTGTCATGAAAAGTATGATTTACATGCCACGCTCATGGCGCGCTCGCGGCCGTTTCGTTAGCTTGACATACACCAAATTTGGGATTGAGTGACATGACTGTATGACGAACATAAATGACAAGTGGTAATATGGAAAATCATGACTTGTCATGTGCGACATGACTTGCATTGCCACGCTCATCGCGCGCTCGCGGCCGTTTCGTTAGATTGAGATACACCAAATTTGGTATTGAGTGACATGACTGTATGGCGAACATAAATGACACGTGGTAATATGGAAATCATGACTTGTCATGTGCGACATGACTTGCATTCCACGCTCATGGCGCGCTCGCGGCCGTTTCGTTAGCTTGAAATACACCAAATTTGGTATTGAGTGACATGACTCTATGACGAACATAAATGACAAGTGGTAATATGGAAATCATGACTTGTCATGTGCGACATGACTTGCAGGCCACGCTCATGGCGTGCTCTTGGCCGTTTCGTTAGCTTGATATACACCAAATTTGGTATATCGCGACGTGACTGTATGACGAACATAAATGACAAGCCGTAATATGGAAATCATGACATGTCATGAGCGACATGACTTGCATTCCACGCTCATGGCGCGCTCGCGGCCGTTTCGTTAGCTTGATATACACCAAATTTTGTATTGAATGACATGACTCTATGACGAACATAAATGACAAGTCGTAATATGGAAATCATGAGTTGTCATGTGCGACATGACTTGAGTTCCACGCTCATGGCGCGCTCGCGGCCGTTTCGTTAGCTTGATATACACCAAATTTGGTATTGAATGACATGACTGTATGACGAACATAAATGACAAGTGGTAATATGAAAATCATGAGTTGTCATGTGCGACATGACTTGCATGCCACGCTCATGGCGCGCTCGCGGCCGTTTCGTTAGATTGAGATACACCAAATTTGGTATTGAGTGACATGACTGTATGGCGAACATAAATGACACGTGGTAATATGGAAATCCTGACTTCATGAGCGACATGACTTGCATTCCACGCTCATGGCGCGCTCGCGGCCGTTTCGTTAGCTTGAGATACACCAAATTGGGTATTGAGTGAGACGACTGTATGACGAACATAAATGACTAGTGGTAATATGGAAATCATGACATGTCATGAGCGACATGACTTGCATGCCACGCTCATGGCGTGCTCGCGGCCGTTTCGTTAGCTTGATATACAGCAAATTTGGTATTGAGTGACATGACTGTATAACGAACATAAGTGGCAGGTGGTAACATGAAAATCTTGGCATGCATGTCATCTACAATGCCATTTACATGCCGCGCTCATGGTGCGCTTGCGTCCAGTTCGCTAGCTTGACATACACCAAAATTGGTATATCGCGACGTGACTGTATGACGAACACAAATGACAGGTCGTAATATGTTAAACATGACATGCAAATTATGTAAAGAATGTTTTGCTCCTTCCTGGCTGCTTCGCATTACATCGATTCCCACAGTGCGTGAGATCTGCCGGTTTTTTTTTTATGTTGTTGAATATGGCTTACCATGTATCGGACGTTGCAGATTCGTCGTAGAACGCAGGCGCATTAGCCGTAATATCATGTCCGAAATCACGGATGAATATCAAGTGTTCAATGAGGGTGAAATGCAAAAATAACCGTTACTTAGAATCAGGTAGACATTAAGAAACCTCAAATAGTCAAAATAATCGGTATACCCTTAAGCATCCCGCGCTTCATAGTCGTGTCGTGGTGTTGGCAAGTAACATTTTTAATATGACGAGTCCTTTGCATGTTGACGACTAAAGCCATTAAAGGATATTTTTTTTTTATTTTCAATTCATGTAAGAGAAGAAAAATCGCTCGAGTAGATTAAACATGAGGACTCAAAGTTTGTTTTTTTCGCCACCCATGAACTCCTATACCCTGCTCCTTTCCTTCGACAGAAATAGCTAGCAGCTGAACGATCGGGGCATCACATGAAAGTTCCTATCAACATGGCAGGCTAGCTGCAGTAATCGTGTTAGTCCATACATAAGCGTGCGCAGGGTTCCACTTCAGGGGGGGGGGGGGGGGGCGAAGGTTTGTCGGAGCGCCCCCCCCTGCCTATTATGTCAATGTATGGGGCTGAAACAAGGTGCTGCGCAAAGGACACAGGGACAAGGAAGTGAACGAGGACGGGCGCACGTCCTCGTTCACTTCCTTGTCCCTGTGTCCTTTGCGCAGCACCTTGTTTCATCATGTACGACCGACTCGCCCAGCAACATGCATTATGGGGCTGACTTTGCGCCCCACTCTCGCCCCCCCTGCACCCCCCCCCCTCCCCCGTGCGCACGCCTATGAGTCCATACTTGCTTGACCTTACGCACCTGCTCGAAGACTTCTCGAATCAAGCGCGGCCACTCTAATTAATTTTATATTGATCACAATTTAAAATAATAAAAATTCAGGAGCCCTTGTTCTATCTATAGAAAATAAGGGCAAGTAAAGTTTGGCGTGTGCCGTGCGCCTGACGTATTACATTTCGTTCTTTCTTTTCCTTAGATCTTTTTTATTTTTCTTTCTTTCTTTCTTCCTTTCTTTCGCACTGCGCAATGCTTCCTCCTATCTTTTTTTCCTTCCTCCATGACAATAATTTGACCTTCACCCACGCGCTCAGCAGCGTATAACGCGTAACACTTCTGTTGCTGTGGGCAATGATGACGGATATGCGTTCATGTCTATAGGCAACAATAAAATGTGGCGACGTGAAATGACGAGTCATTTCGATAAAAGGTCAGATTACTATATCGGAAACGACTGATCGCCTGGCAAATCCACGATCAAGAATGCGGCAGTCATTATAAAACGACGCATACAATCCCGCACGCGACCTGTGCACCTTTGATGGCCGCATTTCTGTACATTGCCGAGTTCTTTTCGCGACTATGCCCCGCCACAGAAATCCGTTATTCACAAGTTCGTCGACTTATCTTTCGGCCTGCCTGGTTTTGGTAGGCTGATGTGTCGATTGGTGTCGGCAAAAACGCCATGTAAATACTCAAAATGTACATGTTCATGTTTTATTGTGCTTTTTGTTTACCATGTAATGTACATATGTGTACCTATGTTTTTGTAAAAAAAATTTTTGCGTGTCTGTGCATGTTCTGTTCTGTTGAAATGTTATTCATGTCCATAGTATGTGTTAATAGATTTCTCTAAACACACATTGTGCTTTTTGTGTACCACACCCTAAGAAAAAATCGAGTATTTTGGGAGTCTTTCTGCTACACAACAATAAACGTCATCTGGCTTGCTCACGTTTCCTCTCTTGAAAACCCGGCTCTCGGCACATTCCTATCAAGAATGCTATGTCACGCTGATAACGCGCGCGGCGTTCGTGAGCGGGAAGTGCCGGGACGGCGGTGATAACGCCAGGAAAGTACGCGGGATAGATGACGATTACAGTTGTGTAGCAAAAAGACACCCTTTTTTACTCGATTATTTCTTAGAGTGATGCAATGTACAGTGCCGTCCACTGTTAGGGTGAACGCGCGAGCGCGTGGCCGCGCTCCGCAGAGCGCCGCTGCCGCCAGCGCGGCCGCGCATCGAAGCAAACCTGCGCAGGCGCGGCAGTGCCTGCGGGCGTGGCTTCGTGTCGTCTGCTACAATGCTCGCGCTCTTGGGCGCGCCGAGCTTGCATCGCCGTGAAAAAACTTCGCTGACAGTTCCGTGTCTTTGCTGCAGCGAATACAAACTTTTGCTTTAGTGTCGAAACTTGGAGACGTGCCAGACGCCAAGTGAACTTCACTCTATCGGCTCAAATAAAATTATCCCTTCGATATACAGGCACATACGTCGCTTTTAACGGCGGAGCTGTTCTTAGTCGAGCTCTTCATGTCCGGGGTTGTGGTATAGCGCTAATCACGCGGCCTCTTAATCTGGCGAGAGTGAGGCTTTGATAGGTACGGGAGGGCTGCGTCTGCTACTAGAGTCGAGGAGTGAACCGTCGAGAAACGCGCCAAGATGTGGTGACGGTGTGGGGCAATGGAGTGTAAAATAGCGTGTCGGTGCTAGTGTTCATGAGTTGGCACTTCCAAGATGGAAAACATTTTTCACTGTCCCAATGAAGAAGCCACCTGACGTGAGCGTCAGCGTGAGTTGACGCGAGAACGGGCATGTCGTCGCCGAGCCAACCGCGATGTTCGCGCAAGAGAGGCCGACGCTAAGCGCCAACAAACGGAAGACATAAAAAATATAGAAGTGTGATATAGCCTGATTAAGGACGAGCATAAGCTTCGCTGTTTCGACAGTCCTCGTGTAGTGGAGCTAGGGGGATTTTCTTTTTTTGAGCTGCCTAAAGTTGCGAACACTCGCGGCTGGTTCTCATATTTTCAAGCTATCCGGCCCTGTAGATAAAGATTACTTGATTTTCATGTTTCTCTTGAGGCGAGGGTAGAAAGGCAGTGAAGTGGCACCCAAAACATCGATGACGTCGAATAGTATTTTCTGCAAAACGAAAGAAAGGAAAGAAATGGGCGTATTTTCACGTTCTCTTGAATCGGTGCATTTGCAAAACGAGGGTTTCTATTGCGTTTCCGCTAACCCCGTGAACGTAATGGATGCTCGTAGTCGCATTTCTGCAGGGATATCGGCTACGGAAATTCTTACGATCGTATTACATTGAGATCACGCCCATTGTTGTAATAATAATTGTAGGGGTTTCACCTCGCAAACCAAGATATGATTATGAGCGACGTCGTAGCAGAAGGCTCCGGAAATTTTCGCCATCTGGTGTTCTTGAAAGGGCACCTGAACCTAAGTACACGGGCCTTTAGCATTTCGCTTTCACCGAAAGGGGACCGCTACGGCTATGCAGGATTCGATCCCGCCACTGCTAGAGCTTGACCAGCTCAAGATTAAACATATTGTGCACGCTCAATCGTGTTAGTGGAGTGCAGAGCAGGCCTCGCCACTGCGATACTATCATCCGAAGCCATCGCATAAAAATTGATTTTTATACAGTTGTTTCTTCACATGCTCTAGCGGTTATAAAAACGAGATTGTAGTTGAAGTTCAGTTCTTTTGCCTGCGAATATTTTGGGGTGAGTGTGTGATTTAGGCGAACTCACGAGTTCCTGAAGAAGAAAGGAGGTGTATTGTTGAGCTAAGCCTTCAAGAATATGCCGTTAAAAAGTGAAAAGAGTCGTTCACGCCTACAGGACCGAGCGCAGGATCAAGGATGCTCCCCGGAAGGGCCGTGCGAAGGTGACTGCGGAAGATGAGGACATGTCAATAATATCGGCGGCGAATGATTTTCCTGCATCAACCATGAGAGAACTCAAGCAAATCGCGGGGTTGTCGGCTGCATCAGACACAACGGTAAAACGTCGTCTACGTTCAGCCGATATTAGCGTATATAAGTAGATACTAGTGTCTACAAAACACGTAAATAGAACGTAAATAAACACACGCGAGGCAGTTTCATTATAATTCATCATCTCTACAATTCAAAGTAAGCAGTACAACTGTTTTATATATTAGCGGAAGATACCAATCACGCCGTCGCACGCCTGCGTTCAAGACCGCAAAAGAACGGCCAAAGAACACCCCTTAAAACGTTCACTGTAAAAATGCACGCGAAATTCACATACTCAGTATACTCAGTAGAGCCGACAAGTAACTATTTGTGCTAGCCTTGCTTTGTGAATTATTCTTAAGAAACAAAAATTGCAGACACTTCTTACGCGAAAATGACTTTTTTTTAATACCTTCATTTCATAGCTACGAAACTCTATTTTTTAAAAGTACTTCCGTTATGAAGTGCACTTCGCTAGCGTTCTTATTCAGCCGGTCTCCAATTGTTTCAACACTAAAGCAAAAGTTTGTATTCGCTGCAGCAAACACGCGGCACTGTCAGCGAATGTTTGTTTAACGGCGATGCAATCTCGTCGCGCCCAAGAGCGCGAGCATTGTAGCAGACGACACGAAGCCACGCCCGCAGGCACTGCCGCGCCTGCGCAGGTTTGCTTCGATGCGCGGCCGCGCTGGCGGCAGCGGCGCTCTGCGGAGCGCGGCCACGCGCTCGCGCGTTCACCCTAACAGTGGACGGCACTGTACATGTACATATGTGTATCTATCTTTTTGTAACAAATTTTTACGTGTCTGTGCATGTTCTGTTCTGGTGAAATGTTATTCATGTCCATAGTATGTGTTAATAAATTTCTCTAAACACAATAATTCTCGGTATTTTACGTCGCAAAACGGCTATATGGTTGTGAGAGACGCCGTGCTGGAAGGAGGGTTCCGGATATGTCGACGACGCGCAGTTCCTCAAAGAGACTCTAAAGAAAAACAACGAATCGGTTTCGATTGATAAATTGTGCTTTGAGAGCTCTAAAGTCATTAATTTCACCATCATAGGCCTAGTATTTGAGCAGAAAATCGAGTTCAAAGTTTCATTTTAAATTTCGCACCGAAATCTCCGCTCGTGACGTCACGGATTACAAGATACATTTATCGTAATTTGGTGCCATTGGCTCGAAAAAATTTCCTCAAACCCGGTATGTCATGTCTATGGCCCCCCTCCGAGGACATTTCACTTCATTTTTGTTGATTCGCATTGTTGATTTGCGTAGGCCGTATAGTAGGCGCCGTCAAAACATGTGATGTCACGGCGAATGGTGCGGAAACTTCAAGGTGGCGTCGCCACCTACGTTTTCTTTGTGCGCGTTTTCTCGCTTACCAAGCGTCTTCTGGCCGCAAGCGAGGTGTTTTTGGTACCGTGAAAGATTAATTTACCATTACGAGACAAATCGTTTTGCCCTTTATAGTGACCCTTTGACGTGCACCTAACTGCAGCGGAAAATCCAGCTTCATGTGGTACTAAATTGCTCCTACTGCGAACGTTTGCTATTCCAGGACATGCTACGAGCCGGTGCGCGCATGGAGGAAGCGGACGGCCTCCTTGGAGCTGCTGCCTGACGGGCGCGACGAACCAGGCGGCGAGGCGCGCTCCCAGAACAGGCCGGCCACCTCGGAGAAGAAGAAAGTGTCCCTGATCAGTCCCGCCGCCAGTCCGTTCGTTACCTCGTCGACTGTGCCGCTCAGTGGGTGGGTAAATCAATGCCTCCTCAACGAATGAATTGATGAATGGATCAATCAATTTTGCACCCTCAAGAGTGCGAAATCTGAAGGCGAAAATAAAACATTCAAGAGAGCTTCGCAAGGTCCTGAGTCGTTCCCCTAAAAAATAATTTGTAAAATCCTGCAACACTTATATAACGAGTACATATATTATATATATATAAAAAAAAGATGATACATGGTGTCGACAACGAGAACTGTAAAACACGATATTACAGGAGTGTAGGCCTGGCCAGCGTAAACAGCAACAACCAAAATGAGGCGGCAATGTCCGTGTCATTTTCGCTGTTTTCATCCGTTAGTGACCAAGGTTTTGTCCACGCGCTATCCGGCACCCAGCACAATCATTTTAAACTTGCTGCAATGCGCGTGCAATGTCCCAATATCATATCTGGGGTTTTATACGTCCCAAAACCACGACATGTTCATGAGGGACGCCACAGTAAAAGGCTCCAAAACTTTTTGACCATCTGGTGTTCTTTAACGTGCTCTGACATTGCACAGTACACGGGCCTTTACCATTTTGCCTCCACAGAAGCGCGACCGCCGCGGCCGGGATCGAACCCGCGACCTTCGTGGTCAGCAACCGAGCACCGTAACCATTGATCCACCGTGGCGCACAATGTACCAAAACTCAAACATGCCGGAAGCAGTTGAAGATGAAGAGCCTTCAGCCGAGGTCGGCTTGCTGGCATAAAACAAGCTGGCTACATCACCATGGACGAACTATTAGTTGCCGGACATTTTACCTGCGACGAAACTATTGTCGCATGCGCGTGGTACTTAAGTGCAGAGCGCGTTTGGGGCCAATTAAACACGGAAGTCTCGCGCCGTAGTCGCATTGTGAACGAAGTCGCAGGATGACGAAATTTGCGCCGCTTACGCTGCTGTTATGCAAAATAAGTGCAGTCACGCTCAATATGAGTTGCAAAAGGCTGTCTGTACTCAAAATGGCGCCAATACTGCAAAGTGGCACCTACGTAGAAAAAAAAATTGGTGAATGAAATTCTCTCGATTAGCGGTACTTTCTGAACCAATTTAACGTTTGTCGGTGTTATTGTTCAGGCTTGGAGTCACTTTAACTACAGCCAGCGTGTTGCAAATCATATTGAGCGCGACTGTGCATGATTCTGGTATTCATCAAGAAAATGAAAGTGTGTTGATGTAACACACTCTTGTTTATTGTTTTCTTATATACTTTCGAAAATTTGGTATTCGGTTAATTCAGATATTTTTTCCGGTCACGTGAAATCCGAATTAACGAGCTTTTACTATATATATAA
>JALIZH010032118.1:0-25433 GCA_030522465.1 Rhipicephalus appendiculatus
TGCGTCATCCATTCGTTTAATATGAAATGCCGCTATCACTTCTCTAGTAATCTTGGAAGTATGTAACCTGTCGCGAAGGCTCGACAGGTGACATTCCAGACGCGCATTACAGCACACTAACGAAGCACTTAGAGCCCCACCCTTCGTTACGTGTTCGAATACAGTGGATACCTGGTCACACGGGGATCAGAGGGAATGAAGTGGCACACGTCATGTCCCGTGTAAGTCTCCCGGACCCTCCCCTGTGGTGGCCGGATTCCCTGAAGCGAACCGAATTACTTGCTATGGCGCGTTTAGACAGGCGCGAACGATTAGACGAGATGCGCAACAACCGCAGGGTTTATCCCGATCTACCTCACTCCATGACGAGACGCGAGGCAGCCCTGATGAGGCGCGCCCAAACTCACTCTTTAATGACACCCCACATTCAGCAATACATACAAGGCAAGGACGGGTCTCCTGCCTGCGTGGCATGCGGTGGCTACCCGGATAACGCTCACGTTCTGTGGGATTGTCCGAGTGGCCGTTAAGCCATGGGCGAGAGCCTTAAACACATACCCACCAATCTAAGACCTGCGACCCTGGAGGAATGGCTGGCGGACTCCTCCCCAGACATCATGAAGGCACTACTCGGACATTTAAAACTTTTGGGCCTGTCTGATGGCTAAGCCTTGCTTTTTGTTATTAGTGGACCCGGACTGGGGTTCGTTTATTTTTAATGAAGTTGTTCTCTCTTTCTCTCTCTGAAAGTATGTTTCGACAAAATTTCTGTATCGGCAAACTTTCCGTTGCGAGTAAGCGCTCGTCTGTGTCCCTTTGTGTTTTCCGTCTTGTGTCGCGCTGTACCCCAATATGCTTCAGTTCTCGATGTATGCTTCAACCATGCCGTACGGAAACGAACGGCTGTACGCGTGACATTGGCTGTTCCAAATATCATTGAGTGCCTGCTGCACGCACAGTTGTTAAGTGCCCACTGCACCATAATTATAATTATCCCTTTTGCGAATTAGCGATGGGCCCACTACGCGTTCGTAGGGCAACACGCGAACTTACGCAGCTGTTCACCTTGTCGATGGCCCTGCTGCTGATGATGAATGAATATGTCGGATAGCTTTGTGATGGGTGGACCTTTAAAACACCCGCTCGTTTGCTCAACTGGCATCTTTTGATGCCTGGCGCGATTCTTCGCTTCGTCCACGCAATATATGATGCGCTAAGAAGACTCCTTCCACTACATGACATTCACATAGTGTGCTTTACCGAAACAGTTTGAAGAAATCTCGTGGATCTGTGATAGAACACCTGCTTGCCACGCAGACGGCCTGGATTCGATCCTCACTTGGACCCGGAAATTTTTATTATTTATTTTATTTCAATCATTCTCGATTTTTCGGTCACCGGACAAGATTACGATTTTTCGCTCACAACCAACGACGGCCACGCCGACGCTGACACCGGAATTTCTGAGAAACGAGATCTTTAACGCTCTCGCGTTAAAATACAAAACCAGTGATTTTGGAAAGATCGGTGCCGCAAAGCAAATCGCAATACTTACTAGAGAGTACATTTACAACGTACAATGGTATTTTGAAACGTACATGAGAGCCGCCAGGCAGTTTTCAAAAGTTAACCAGATTGCATGCCCGCTTCACGATACGGATACCCCACTGGCGTCGCTACCCTCGCCGTTGCTCAAAGCTTAAGCTGCTACCTACATCGGAGTGCATGTTCGCGGAGGCACGAATGCTTGCGTATTGTTGTTACACATCAGTGACATGCATGTTACACACACGCGCTACACTCACACGTTGCGCACGTGTGAACGAGACCTAAATTTGAAAGCGACTCCATACGCACCATCTGCGTTACCGAAGCTCCGTCCTCTTCTTTGAGAACACGAAGTTGTGGAGCTGCTACTGATGCCCTTTCGAGGTTGAGCATGAGACCGTCGTGTATATGCAAGCATAAGCTTCCCCTCTGAAGACCGCCCTTCCAGAATACGTGGGTAGACCAGCCTTGGGTTCTCTAGACCTGCTATATAACGTCACATTTTTTTACTTGCATTGTTTGATGACAACTCGTAGCTCCTGCTCAACTCTTTAACGCAAATGTTTTTAAGAGCCGGACGCTATTTTTCGAAGCGCACATAACGTCGGTGTTTCCTCCACTCAGGCATGTTAAGCGGTCACGAAATTGAAACAATAAATCAGTTTATATTTATAAAATTGTAATCTGAGAACTGTGACGCCCTTCATTTCACCTTCCATAGGTTTATTAATAAGGGGGAGAAAATGAAGATCAGAGTTTCATTTTCAAATTTCACGCTGAAATCTCCACGGGGTGACGTCAAAGTTTCACTACGTATTTTATGTATTTTGGCCTCATTGGGGCAACGAAATTTTCTGAAAGTTTATATGTTAAGTCTATGTCCCTCTCAGAGGACAATGTACTTCATCTTTACTGATTGGGAACAACCTAGGACCCTAGTAGATGACTTATAAATTTATGACGTCACGGTGTATGGTGCAGGAACCTCAAGGTGGCGTTGCCACTTGCATTTTTTTGCGCGTTTTCGCCGCCTGCCAAGCGTAATTCTCGCGGCAAGTGGGAGGATCTTGGAACTCTGAAAGTGTGATGTACTAACAATACAAAAATCGTTTTTTCTTCAAGTGTGCCTTTAAGGCATGTTTCGGAGACCTCATATACACGCTCCCAAAGTGACTATGGCTGTAGTTGAAAGTTTTCTGTCGGTCGACAAGCATTTATTTTTGTGTAAACGAACAGCTGCTTCGTCCACTTTAAGAACAGCCGTTTCGACGACTTTGGAAGACACTGAGGTTCGAAGAAACAGCGCGCATCACACAACAACAGGACAGAAACACATTAAGCATTGTCTCACAACCCTCTCTGCTTAGTCCGTCTCCGCTTAATGCGTACCTGTTCTGCTGTCCTGCCTTTCGCACCGTTTGTCGTCTTCTACGGACATGTACCAACCGGCCCAAATACGCATTCTTGTGCAGTTCACAAAACATTTTACCGGTTAATGTGACTTTATCGTACAAGTGAAACGCATTCCACTATAAACATTAAAGTGCACTGCAATAATAGGGTCAAATATAGGCTACATGCTGTAAAAAAAGACATACTGGTTAAGACACGCACAATAAGAAAGAGATTAAACGCAATTAAATACCATGTGACGAGTGGTGAAAAAATATATTGGAAGTAATGATGATTGATATATTTGGGAAGAAAGCAGCATTAGTCATAAAAAAAAAGTACTGGAGCAACAAAGGTCGACATTCAGTCGAATAATTCGATCGCAACGGGAGGGCACATGTGTTCACTACACCACCGTATGTCCATTGAGCGCGCGGTACAGATGTCAACACCAGTTAAGCCGAATCAGAGACATCACAGGCGCAGTTGTCATGAAATTGGAAAACACGGATGCGTAAAATGTGGTCAGGTAGCGAAAAGCAAGGTTACCTGAAGCAATTGATATACTCCGTCCTGATGAAACAAGCGCAATATGCACGAATACTTAGAAAGGACACAGGACACACACCATGTAGGCAATCGTCGGTCATTGCCGTCTTTCACTGATTCCCATGTTTGCGATAATAATGATGGTTTGTGTTGACGTGCATTCGTGTGACGCATATTTAAGAACGTCCTCTCCGAAATAAAAATGTTCAGTTGCTGGTAAGCCCTCCGACCTGTGTCCTTTTTGTGTATTCTTGCATATTGCGCTTGTTTCCTCATGAACCTATACCAACATGCCCAACTGGCAGTTATCCTAAATAGTCCTTCCTATAGTGGATAACGGTGTTCACAATTTTATGTAGGCTTTGTACACATGTAGGGGCAAATTAAAACGCTTCTGTAACGTCAAGCACCCGCCCTTCTAGTTCAAAACCTTGAATCAATTACTTTTTTAGACTACAATCGGGTTTGGCATTCTGTATCATGTAAACAGCATATAAATTAAGACATGTAGCATTGACACAGCTTTTCCTGAAAATGGCTTGGTGAGATCGAGACAGCGATGCCAACTGCCCGGCTTTTTTTAACACGAAAGTGTTTTATGCTGGGGTCCACCACGGCTCCACTGACGTATTTCCGTCACGGATATGACGTTGTAAAATATACACTAACAGATGGCAAAGAAAGAAACTAGAAGAAAAAATTTCGTTCCCGGGAGTCGAACCTAAGATCCATCGCTCCTCAATGCGCAGCACGAAGTGACTCGGCCTCGATGGACACGTTCCTCAGCGTACTAACGGCGAGCTATTTATATATACCATTTGCCGTTATCGGTACTCAGAGCTCGTCGCCGCGTCTTTTCGTCATCACTAGCGAGATGGCGCGACCGGCTCGACGTACAATTACAAATTTGTAATTGTACGTCTTGTGCTCACACCGCTAGTTAGAGAGCACGAAGGTCAGAGGCCGCATCCGCGAAAGGAATGCGCCGCTCAGACATGAAGAAATTACAACTGTGACAGTTTCTAGTTCGCGCTCGTCCTGCGTACACTTGTGCGTTCGTTTGATGCGTCCTCCTTTGTGTTTGAACAGGGCCGCTTAAAATGTCGAGTTGTGACCGTTGTTAGTTCGCGCTTATCCTGTGTATGTTCTTTCCGTGCGTTCTTTATGCTTCAGCAGTGCGCTGCACGTTTCGATGTGCTTGTCATTCTTCGCGGTACATTCCAATTTGTTCCTATAGTATTGATTCCTTCGTCATTGTGGCGAAACAATGCACAATCAACGCTCAGGTACTTCTGCGGAAGACACGTTTCGCTTTCGTGTTATATCGATTCCTATGACAGAGGGATCAGCCACGTTTTTTTTTTTCATTTTTATTTTGTACCCTTCTGATATCCTCCCGCTGAATGTATCCGATGTTTTACACCCAAACTATTACCAATTACTACGTATGTGCACATTTTATTATCACGACTTTCTTTCATCTAAATTTAAAAGGACATCTTTATCTCTAGATCCGAACATCTGGCCATACGTCTTACATGTGCTAGTCTAGTCCATAATCCGTCATATGTTCTCTGAAACTTGGCAACCCTTGTAAAGCTGATCATTCGCAGAGTTTTATGAGTAAGCAACTGTCTGTCTGTCAAATAAACTGAAAAGCATGTGTTCTTAATTTGAATGTGTTTTTCCTTCTTCACAAATACCAATTCCATTACAAAGTAAAACGTTGCTCCCACAGTACATTTCCTACATTCTTTAGACATTTTGCTTCTGAACGACTTGATTGGGCAACTTAAGACTAAGGCGGCGAGGCTCATCGTATTAGTCTATTTGAATTATCACAAATTATACTTGTCCACAAAAAACAGCCTTAACATCCACCTCCAGACACTTCGTGGAGAACAGGTCTGCCTACCACTTCTTGTAGCGTCTAATGTGGATTTCTACTTCCGAATAGTAAGAGTATCACTCACTGACCTCTGCATAAAAAAAAAGAAAATTAAGGATCACATTATGGTGATTTACGTGTCAGAGCAATGATATGATTTTTAACCACGCCCTATAAACCGGTGAAACCTCATAAACCTTGGGTTCTTTAAGTGCCCCGAAATCTAAGCATACGGTTTACGGGTGCTAACTTCGCATTTCGTCTCCGTATAAATGTGCCTACCTGAAACCTGCAACCAAACACGCGTCTCCAGCTGACCAACGCAGCATCTTAGCCACTGAATGAACACGGCATCTGTACACTTATAACCATGGCAGATTATCTTTAGGTTACGTCAAGTTATATAAGATAAAAAAAAATACCATATTTTTCTTTGGTCTTTTTACAGCGAAATCTTTTATGAGATCACAAGGGCCGTTTCTGACACCGTAGTTGTCTGTCGTCGCCGGTGTCCGTAACCGCTATCACACGAAATAAGAAAAAATCACGCCATATCCACGAAGTGAATGATGATGAGTGGGCGAAGCTCCGGAGGTAATCTGGTAAACCGTCAATCCCCGTAAATTTTAGCCCACTCGATGGGGTGAGGTGAAATAAACTTTATTTGGTCCTGGAGAACCCCGATCAGACACCCCCCAAAGGGGGGGTTCGCCGCAGTTGCTGGCCGCGCCCACGCCGGTACTGGAAGACAGATGATGCTTTTGTTCAAGAGCTCTACGGAACACAAGGAGGGGGTTCCCCTGATTTTGTTTTCCTCCTAAGCGTCATCGTCATCGTTATCACGTGTAGTGGGTACATTCCACTATACTGGAACGCGCTTATTCTTCATGGTCATCAGGCGTCATCGTCATCTTTATCACGTGGAGGGGGTGCATTCCACTATACGTGGTTACCTACTACTACTACTACTACTACTACTACTACCTACTACAAAAGGAGGGAAAGACCTACACACTAAGGAGCTTCGCCCCTAATATACAAAAATATGTCGGAGAGAATGGGATTCGAATGCTGGCCCACTGCGTGTTAGCCCAGTATTCTACCACTGAGCTACACCAGTGCTTGGAAATTGCAAATAGAACGTATGCAGCCTTCATGTCGGTCAAGAAATCACGTTAACAGGTGTAATAGAGCGTTTTAGAAGAGTAAAATTACAACCAGGCGTCACGCAATGCGTAATTGCGTAACGAGTGGGTCGTTGAATGCTTCCAAACTATTACAAAAGGCTAATGCATAATTCTTCATCGTCATCAGCCATAGCATCTACAAAGTGCACATAATGCCTTACAGGTTATGTGCCTTACAGGTCGGCAGCGGGTACCACGCTTCTCAGAAGAATGAATAATCGCGTAGTGGGCGCTTGCCTACTTCGCAAAAATTATGGTGATTTATGGCGTAATGGGTGTCATGCAAGTGTACCTGTAGAAGATCGCCCAAGAGGGTTAAAAAAAGGCTCTAGAAAGGCCACTCTTCCAGATTTCGCTCTGACTGTGCTGTTTGGCACTTTTAAATGCGAAGCATTTCTTTGCGTACTGTAAGCACTTTTGCGTTTCTATCTATCTATCTATCTAGCCGCCTAGGTCTGGGTGTTCTCGTGATCGCCTCCTTAACTTGGGGTATACCAAAATTTGTACGGGAGGGTAAGAGGTATTGACGACTATGTCTGGCTGGTCATGACATGAATAACGTGAAAATCCTGTCGTATACGTCATGAAACTCTTTCCTGCAGACACGTGTGGCACATACCCGTATACCACGGGCCGCGGTATGCGGGTATGCGCCACGGGTGTTTGACAATTTATGCCTACCCAGGAACGGCGAGGACAGGCATTAGTAATTTAAAAGCGCGAGCGTTAAGTAAAACTGACGTCGGCAGCGTTGACCCGACGAATCAGGGTCCCATCAGGAATCGAACCCAAGCTATCTGCGTGGCAATCAAGTATTCTACCACAGAGCCACGCCAGGTCTCGAAACTGCTTTGGAAAAAGACCCTACGCAGGCGTAATGTTGGTGAAACGTGAGTTGTGGTTCCAGTTCTGGCTATATAATTTTATAAACATAACATATGTTCTCCTATGAGGCAGGCGTCATGTCGGGTTAACGTCAGTTGTATACTGAGGCGCCATCCACTGTAGTTGGTCCACGAAGCACTATCCAGGGCTACCATCCTCGCAAGCACAAGTGCTACATCTCAGCCCACCGCTTCTGCTGGTAATACATGTTTCTGTTGTCATCGCTACACAACTGTAAAGAACTGGTTATATGAAACATGTGCGACTGTTTAACATGCCTGGGACAACATTTGTAGATATCGTTAACGTCATTTCGTAACATTACTCTCAATAAGAAAATAACAACCATGTAACCTTGCCTCCGCATGCTTCGGATAACATCGATTTCCATGGCCCTTGGGATCTGCCAATTTTTTAGGATCTAGGACACCTACTCGCCGTCGAAGTTAGTCAATATGACCGAAAAATTTTTGAGTAATTAACTATTCCTGCGTTTTCTGGTAACAGTGTCCGACAGGTGACAAACTTGTGAGATTTTTTCTTGATTTTTGCCCGTTTTGAATTTATGTAAATATAATTTCCATTGAAGTTCTAGTTCCAGTATGCTTGTGTGCATCTTCGCGGTGTCCATTGTAAATATCTACTGCCCATGAGTGCAGGTGGTGGGGGGGGGGGGATATAAGGATGTCCCGATGCTCAGCCCCCATCCCCAGGTCAATATTTACGATAGCAACGGCAGCTACAAGTATCGTCTTACTAATTTTGAAATAATTATATTGTCGGTATTGACAGTAATATCTGTCCCGCTATCATTCATCGCTGTCAAACGGGCCGACTCCGTGCCTAAAAAATTGGGGGGACCCTTAAGCTTCGCCTTTAAGAGTTGAAAGCGATAGCGATATCCCGTCCCTACTGCGTACTTCAATCACTTAGTGCATACTATGTAATGGGTAGTATGCTTTAAACCAGGAGAAATTATGCGCGGCAAATGTGGGAAATGTTTTCGAACTTGCTATGCACCCACTACGTGGTGTTAAGGGAATACGCGCAGTAAGGTGTGTGCCGTTTGTAATGGGTGGCTGGCTTTAGACTATGGAATCGTTATGATAGTCACATATTCTGACGCCCGATGGCAATGTACGCTTGTACCACGCAATATTCCTGCGATATTACATGTGTAATGTACTAGAGAGAGAAATAGACACAACGCCTGTTCACTAGGCCGGCTGTTCTATTCTGACTTCGTTCTCTTCTGCTTCTCACGCTAGTCGAGCGCGAGAGCCAAAGCTCCGTTGCCGCTCTTTATCATTACACTCGGCCATGACTGCGAGCGTGCCACCACTGCCGACAATGCTTCTGGGGGGGCGGCACTGGCTACATCGCAAAGGTCGGTCCCGGCCACGTTGGGACTGTGTTTGGGGATCTGCCGTAAGTGGGTCTGGTGGGCGGCACTGGCTGTGCCTGGGTGGTCGTTCTTTTGCTTGCCATGACGTGTATTGAAGAAGTGCCGAAAACTCAGGCGGCCGACATCGGCTGCCTCGTTGTGGCTGCAGGCCTCGGCCACGCTGCGATTTGGTGCGGGAATCTTCGAGAAGTGTATCAGGGGGTCGAGACTGGCTGCATCGCTGTGGTCGGTCTCGGCCATGCAGATACTTTTTGTGGGCAGGTGCTAGACATACAGCTGGCAGCGGGCTGCGGGTGTGTCGCGGAGTCAGCGGCTGACGAGGAACGCTGAAGGAAGGTTGCCGAAACAGCATCCCAGAGGGCAGACCGGGCGCCTTGGCTGAGCGTTCTAGCGCGGGCTTCATCGGTGTAGAAGGTGGTCCGTCTACAGGCTCTAGGATTAGTGACCGGGCTACTTTCTTACGCTTGGCCCTGAGAACTTTGTCCCTCGAGGTGAGGTGATCGGGTGCGCGTTTGTTCAAGCAATGCGCTCGAAGCAACAGAAGCGGCTCCAGTGGGTATGCGAGCTCAGTGGTTTGTGCTTCCGGTACCTCCGCGAAAGGCGAGCCAAGCACCGGAAAAGATGTCTGTAGGTGCTCCAGCGAAGGCGATTCTGGGGCCGGCTCCTTCAACTGCGCTGGACGAACAGGGGTCTCGGCCTTTCTCGGTGATGGTATGGCGCCGTGTTCCGGCGCAGAGGCGGAGACAAGCAATTCAGTGCCGGAGCGGCGTCCGACATCAGGTTTCAGGCAGCCCGAGAAGCTTTCTGTCGTGGGGGCTGGACGGTACCGATGGCCCGTCGAGCTGGTGCCCCACATGAGCTCGCGTTCCGAGGGAGGGCACGTTGGTGCAGGACACAGCAACACTATCGTCACGGCGCTCTTGATCTTGGTCACCGAGGGAGGGCAGGATGATAGGGGCCCGAGCTGCACCGTAGGAACGATGTCCTTCCCGAGCTAGGGTGCCGAGAGGTGCACTGTCGAAGTGGTGAGTCGCAGAGCTCCCATCCGCGGTACAGCCTGGGTCGACTGGGAGAGGGTCGGAGGCATGGAAAAGCGGGCGAAATACATACGTTAACCTGGCACACCATTCTGGCCAAGATTGTTGTCTGACGCCTTCGTAGTTGTGCCAGGCTTTGGCCGCATCGCGAAGGCGGTCGATGGCCACCAGCCATTTTCGATGGTCCGGCCAGGCATTGCGGGAGCCGAGAGCGTTTACCGTTTCGATCCACAGGACGGCATCGTCCTGGAATCCTCGGAACTCCGGTAGTTCCAATGCAACCACTGATGGCAATGTGGAGTGCAAGGATCCGGGAAGTTCGCACGGCGAAACGGTCTAGCTCCTGGGCAAGCAAGGACGTCGCCCGCATGACGTCCGTGGGTAGGTCGAGTGAGGAGCCGGAGGAACCAGGGGCGATGACTGCGGTGAAGGCGGGGGCCGTGGGACTCACGCCGGCGGTTGAGACCCCACAGTTCGAAGGCGCGAAGCTCTGAAGTTGTTGGGACAAGCGCGCGGCTTCACGGATGATTCTCGCAGCATCGTCGGGTGAGCCGCCTGGAGAATTATTGACGGTGGACGCGGAATATCTTGTCGTCGCAGCAATCAGCGCAGTCGACGATGGCGCAGTCGACTACAATGGCGCAGTCGACGAAGACGAAGTCCTACGTCTACGATTCTTCGTCCATGGCAGTCACCAACGTGCACCAGCAGTAAGTGCTGCTTGAGGACGGCGTCAAGGCCTCCTCGGCACCTGCTCGCCTGCCGCCACTGCCACCACCGTTCGGGGACGGCGTCTAGGCCTCCTCGACGGCTCCACACCACTGCAGTGACGCGGTGTTCGCGACAAGGGACGCCGTCCACGCGTCCTGGACCATGTATCCAGCCACCATGAGTACCGGGACCGCCGCGCACTCCGCGAACCCCGCCCAGGGTTCGTCGGGCGCCTCCACCGACTGCGGCTCGGAACTCTTGCGTGCTCTCATGGAACTATCTCGTCAGCTCCACAACGGGTCGTCGCTGAACTCCGAGTACTCGCCTGCCGCTTTACTATCGTCGGCTCTTTGGGCAGTGCCGGTGTTCCGCGGCTTCCAGGACGACGTTTTCTTGTGGATCGAGACCATCAATTCTCTCGGCACCCTCCATTCCTGGCCGGAATATCGAAAGTGGCTGATTGCGATTGACCACCTTCGCGATGCCGCCAAGGCATGGCACGCCTATGAAGGCGTCAGGCAGCCATCTTGGACGGAATGGTGTGCAAAAATTACAAGTCTTTTTCGTCCTCTTTCCCATGTCTGTGACCCTATCTCCTCAGGGCCACCCTCGACCGTGGATGAGGACTGTGAGGCACATCACCTCCACGGCGCAGCTCGGGCGGCGTCTCCAAACCTGCCTTCCGCCGGAGATCAAGCTCGTGAGGCGCAGCGCTTCGATGATGCAGCTGTGCCCTTGACCAACGTGACCTCACTCAACCATCGAGCTCATGTGCGGCACCAGCACGATGCGCCATCGGTGCCCTCCAGCCCCAAGACAGAGGGCTTCTCGGGCAGCCCTAAAATCCCAAGTCGGACGCCGGTCCGGCGCTCCGTTGGTGGTGACCGCCTCTGCGCCGGTACACGACGCCGCAACAGCACTGAGAGAGGCCGAGATCAGTCCTTGTCCAACGCAGTTGGAGGAGCCGGCCCCAGATTCACCTTCGCTAGGGCCCACACAGACACCAGCTCCTCTCGTGCTTGACGCGCCGACAGTGAAGGCGCGAGTAGAGTCAAAGGCAGCCATCGCTGAGCTCGATGATGAATTTCATGAAGGAGACAACCTCGGCGTTGCACATACCCGCAGCAGCCACCACAACGAGAGCAACGCAGAAGGCCGCGGAGCAGACAACACCACCAGCCGCGAGCAGGGTTTTCCGCCAAGGATCCCGAATTCTGCGACGTTGCCAGAGACCACGACCACCTTCGCGCAGGTGCCAGCACCTCTCGTGCCCGGCCCGCCTTTCGCGAAGGTACCGGAAGAGCCCATTGCACACACCACTGTGCTCGCCAACCCACCGGAGCCGCTTCCGCTGCTTCGAGGGGCATTCCTTGACCGGATGTGCACCCGATCACCTCGGGTCGAGCGACAAGGTACTCCGGAACAAGTATAAGAAAGTTGCCCTGTCCCTCATCCCAGAGACTTTTGACGTGCCATCTTCTATCCCAAAGAAGCCAGAGCTAGAACGCCCAGCCATGGCACCCGGTGTGCATTCTCGGATGCTGTTACGGCAACCTTCAGGCGTGCAACGTCCGCTGCTGAATCCGCGACACCGCCGAATCTCGCTGCCAGATGTATGTGCGGCAGCTGCCAACAAAAACTTCCTGTGCCGCCGACACCGACCACAGCGATGGAGTCAGTCTCGACCTCCAGATCTTCTGACAGATTCCCGACCACCGCGATGCAGCCAGTGTCGCCCCCCAGAATGTTCGGTAGCTCGGCAAGACAAGTCGCGGCTTACAGAAGACCCACCACCGCGCCACAGTCAATGCCGACCGCCAGAGACAATTTCGCTGACGATGGCACTTCAGGGTTTAGGGCCTGTGGGCCTGCAACGACCAACGCTAAACAGCCAGTGTCGTCCACCCGAGAACATTTCGGCAGCTTCCCATGCAACGTCGCAGCGTGGCCGAGTGTAAGGACGAAAAGCGAAACCGGCACTCGGGCGCACACGCGCGCTGGATCGACGAAGACGAGAAAGACGAGGTCAGAGAATAGAACAGCCGGCCCGCAGCAAGGGCGTTGTCTCTGTGTCTCCTTCCTCTACACATGTTATATTGCGACGCCTATATAAAGGACGCTTGCGTTTGCGAAGCATGGAAGTTATTTTCACTGCATTTCCAAGCAGAGGAAGTTATTTTCACAGCATTTCCAAGCAGAGGCATGGCTTTGTGGTAGAACACCTGCTTGCAACGCAGACAATCCGGGTTCGATCCTCACTCGGACCCGAAAATTTTTATTAGTTATTTTATTTCATCTTTCTCGATTTTTCGGTCACGGACAAGATGATGATTTTTCACTCACAACCAACGACGCCGACGCCGACGCCGGAATTTCTGCGAAACGAGCTCTTTAACGCTATCGCGTTAAAATTACTTGAACGTGCGTTTGGTTGTTTCCTTTATTACAAGGGCCTCTCTCCATCTCTCTCGACAAATTTACTGTAAATCTTGGAATAACAAGCTATGCTAATTGAAACAAAGCCAATTGCAATAGGACGTAGTATGACACATACCTGCAGCAGTCGCACACAAGAAGAAAAGTGTCGTTGCGAGGTGCATGTTGGCGAAATGAAATCGACGCCCTTGGCGGCTTCTATGTGGCGTCATATCCAACTGCGCTCCAAACAGAACGCAACTAACATCAGACTGTGCATGCATCTTCCTATGCTCCACCTCGGCCCCTTTTATGGCGCGCTCAAATGCCGTAATTTCCACTTACAATATTTGTCGGATGATTTGCCTTATGCCCACATGCCTTATGGCTGACATATTCATAAAGCAAGGCATATAACAACCACGTCGTGGTCTTCGCAGAAGCCCGAACCCAGAGTTTACTTCCACAAACACTAATGGCATTTGCTTAAACGTATTTCGCATTCAATAATGTGTCATCCTGGCTCCTATAGTGGTGAGATAAAGTAGGCGCCGTCGCCGTGGCATTATTTATAAAGACCATCCGGTCTAGACGACATCAAAATAGCAGTCAATAAGGCAAACCTTGAGCGATACTGTATTGTTGCTGCGTCGTACCGACCGCTAGGTTCGAACCTCACTGAATGTGTCTACGACAGATATTCTGAAAAGCGCATCAGCCATTATTCCAAAACGAAAGTACAGTCGACATCGAACTTATCTGCAACAAACGAGCGCTTCTCGGTGTGATTGCCTCCGACATTTACTGGTGCGCAGATATGCTGTAAAGAGCTGAGGGTTAGCCAGAAATATTTCTTTAGGTGGGGGAGGGAGGGTCAACCCCCATTTACGTTTCTTTGTGCGAGTGTTTTAGATGCGAAGCATCTTATGCTCGGGGCTCTGTCCGTCCCTCCCGCGTCCCGCGTCCCCCGTCCCGCGTCCGGCCACTTTCATGAAGTAGGGAAGCACCCATTATGCGAACCAGGACACTGTAGTAACATGAAGGCCGTCATCCACTACTGCAGTCATCAGAGTCATGGCCGAGAGCACAGAGAGGCTGCTTAGCAATGGCTAGGCAGGTGGTGTCTGTCGCCCAGGTTGACCGCATTCCTTGATCTTGCTTGCATGTGTTTGGATGGGGCTTAGTCCTTCCCGCGTCCCACACCACCACAGCGCATGCGCGTCCCCTCCCCCCTCTCTCTCCTACGCTCACCCCCCCTTTGTCTCCTCTAGGAATCCTCTACTCTACGGAGCGTCCCACAGCGCATGCGCGTACCCTCCCCTATCTTCTCCTACACTCACCCCCCATTCTCTACTCTAGAGAGAACGTCGAACGTTACCTAGAGAAGGCAATGGCACAGTACATACAGCCACACGCCCTTCGTGCTTGCGGGTGACTTTAACGTGGATATAACCACGAACGACTGGCTCGTCCACCACATCATAGACGTGTACACGTTGCGACGCATTTCCGACGACAACAAACAACCGAAAACCATAAGGGGAACGTGCATAGACCTCATATTCGCAAACTTCACAATGAAAACTCTTCAAAAGCACCCCTGACGCTACACTTCACCGATCACAAGGCCGTCGTCTTCAAAGCGCCCCGTGCACCGACGCAAGGAATCGCACACGTTCCCGAAATAAACACGCAACCACCACATTCTCCGTCTTCTCTTATACATTCTCATTTATCCTTTCAATAAAATTCCCGCTCAAGCTATCCATCTCTCCGCTGCTTCGCATCCACACATGCTTCCCTTTAGCGGGAGATGGGGAATTTTTTTTACGTGTGCGTGTACTTTTACACATGCAAAAGTGAAAATTTTCGGGGTAGTGGTGGGGGGGGAAGTTGGGTTCAACCTTTCCCAATGTCTCCCCCCCCCCCCTCCAGCTACGTATCCAACCTTGCTTGGGTTGAAATCTGCCGTTTTGCGCTCACACTGTAAACGCAAACTAGCCGAATTGGGCGTTTTAAGGGCTTAATACTACCTTCATTTGGGACCGTACTCCCTTAGGGAGTATTAAGATCGGTGTAATAAAGTTCTGCGTCCTCAATTTTACTTCCTTGAGAAATTATGGGGTTAAAAGGTGGAAGAAAGGAGGTAAATTCACGATCTGACGCCATTTTGTCAAATGGAGTTCAAGGACAGAAAACTCCTATTTCACTTTGGCGTGCATGTATGCAACTGCGCGGGCGAAAGAAGTGTTTCTCAAAGTGCTTAATAAATTCATGAACGTGCTAATCAACGATTTC
Organism: Rhipicephalus appendiculatus; assembly: GCA_030522465.1. Taxonomy (NCBI): domain Eukaryota; kingdom Metazoa; phylum Arthropoda; class Arachnida; order Ixodida; family Ixodidae; genus Rhipicephalus; species Rhipicephalus appendiculatus. The sequence continues at coordinate 15,316 of JALIZH010032118.1, forward strand.
TTCGTCTCGTCGACTGATGCACATTGTTGTACGGAATGCACACTACCGCTGGGCTCGGGTTCACGATGCATTTCGACCACAGAATGACTTCGCTTATGTTGTTTTACCATCAAATCGAAGTTAAACTAAAAGTAGGAGCGTGTAGTACACCCTCGATGTGGCCTATCGGCACCGCATGCACAGTCAGTATACCCTTTTGGATGACGAATTGGGCACAGGCGGTGTGCCTCAACGCACGGAATAAGATCCGGTGTTGAAAGAACCCGGCGAAAAACAAGAAAAAGAGAAACGAAAGAAAAAACGCGACTCTCCTCAAGCGGCTGCTCTGACAGGGACGAAGCGCCTTTGACCTTCGAACGGCGGCGATAAGAGCGGAACAACCATCGCACGCATGCGCGCGCGGAGGGGAAAAAAAGAAAGCAAAAAGAAAGAAACGCGAGAAGAGAATCGCGAGAAACGCGAGAAGTTCCGAAATGACAGCGGGTGCTACCGCAGGCTGGCCCCAGCGGCGTGCGTGAGTGATAGCGAAGCGAAGCCGTCATGGGATAACGTCGGTTTTGCGAAGGACGCCTTTCAACTACCCTGCTATGCGTCGATCATGTGTGCACATTTCATGCCGGCAGCCTTTCTGTGTTCTCGTCGCGGGACGTGAAATGTGTGGTTTGACGACAGTGCAACATGCACTGCGTGTGCAATGGTGTGGCAATGGCCCGGTGACTCAAGCGAGCAGCAGCTGATGGGCGCGCCGCGTTCGCGGCACATTCAGGAACACAAATGGTACGTAATACTTATGTTTCCTCTCTTTGCGCGTCCTTGTCGCTTGGGCTGTTCTGCACACTGCGTCGCGTCAAAAGTGAAATGAAACGCGAAAAAAGATAGGCCATTAAGCTCACATAACAACGATGTGTGATACGTATTTCGAATTGGCTGACCGCTTGACGTGGCCAGCCAATTCAAGCGAGTGCGCCTTAAAACTGAATGTTTGTACGACATAATTTCCTTGCTTGCGATAAAGCATGAATGAAGCAGTGCTTCCAGGGAGTATACACTTAAAAGCAACAACAAAAAAAGACAGCTGTTATCACGCTGTCATGTGGTAAAGCGTGCATTAAGGCCAGATTTGTTTTCTATTTATTCTGTTCTCATGCGTATATTATGAGCAAGTAAGAATACTTTTTGACGGCAATTTTGCATTGGGCACTTTGTCCGTCTCCTACACAAAAAGTTAAATTGCATATCAAGGCGCATTGACATCATGAGCTTGTTTACATTTAGCTAGAAAGAATAGGTCATGTTAATGACACATTATGATGGCCATATGATGTGTAAGACGTGCTTAGATACAGTGTGTTTGGTGAAGCACATGCATTTTATGGTATGGTCACTTCATTAGTCACATACCAGCACTAGAACTTGCCAAGGTTACATGTGCATATTTATGGAATTTAGGAGATGTGTCACTTGTGCAAGGCTAATTTAATCACATTGATATAAGTCAGCTGAATCTGTTGAACCTCGTTGTTGAATCACCTTGTTCCTTCCCTCTGGTTATTTTGTTTTACTTTTTGTTGCCATAGTGTTTATGATCAGCACACAGTATTCTGACTGTTGACACAATTTCTAACAAGGTAAACAGGCTGGTACTTTGTCCACGTCTTCTATTGTCGTCATTACAAGTGCACTGTTTAATTTTGCCATGAATCAATACCAAGTCGCCCAATCTTCAGTCCTAAACAGAACAGCTGTGGTTGATGAAGAAGCTAGTGTGCCATGTGTTCTAAGCATAGGTCGGCACTTTAAGGGAGTATTCACTCAAACTCACTCACCACAATTTTTTCAGCCTTCGCACTCACTCACGTTCACACTCACGTCCACTCACACTCATGAGTACTCACTCACGTTCACACTCACCTCCACTCACACTCATGAGTACTCACGTTCACACTCACGTCCACTCACACTCATGAGCACTCACTCATACTGAACTCACCACGTTCAAATGAGTGTGAGTGAGTGTGAGTTGAGTGCACTCATGAGTGAGTGTGCCGAGCTCCATAGGTCAGGACTTTAAGGGAGTACTCACTCAAACTCACTCACCACAATTTTTTCAGCCTTCGCACTCACTCAAGTTCACACTCACGTCCACTCACACTCATGAGTACTCACTCACGTTCACGCTCACGACCACTCACACTCGTGAGTTCTCACTCACGTTCACACTCACGTCCACTCACACGCACGAGTACTCACTCATACTCAACTCACCACGTCCAAATGAGTGTGTGTGAGTTGAGTGCTCTCATGAGTGAGTGTGCCGAGCTATGGTTCTAAGTGGTAATAACAGTTGGTGCGTAACGTCCCAAAACCACCATACGATTATGAGAGATGCCGTAGTGGAGGGCTTCGGAAAGTTAGACCGCCTGGGGGCTCTTTAACACGCACCTAAAGATAAGTACGTGGGCCTCAAGCAGTTACGCCTCCATTGAAATGCGTTTAACTCCAAGGTTAATCATACAAAAATTTGCACCCCTTTACACTACCATGCTAACTTCACTGACAGCTAAAACTACTCGAATGATGGTACACAGGACAAAAGGTACTTCTGGTGCTGTTTCGCATTTCATTACAGTTGTGTACTTTTTGCCCTCTGTACTTTAAGTGAAAAATTCACAAGAAACTACTTAGCAGCATCTCACTATTGCATTTGTTTCGTGTTCTGTTTAAAGGTCTGCAATAGTATAGTCAAGTGTGAGTCTTTGCCAAGACATTCATATTTCTGGATATGGAAAGCTTGATGGACTTCTTTCTATGATTTTCAGGAAGACATTTCTGGCAAAGCTGCAAGAGTTGCTCACCCACTTGTTTGTGTACAAGACACTGTATTGTGGGAACACTCCCCTGTGCCTCACTCTACACTAACGAGGACCTGAAGTGTAATGCAAACCACAGAAAGATATACACACTTAGTGGGAAAAAAATTACAAAGATAAAGAACCATGCACTCACAGAATGAGTATGAACATGACTAAAAATGCCATACACGTGTTAAATTTCAGTTGCTAGTACTGCATTGTCCTGTTCCCTTCATTTATATTTCTATGTGTGTTGCTGTTTTGTTTTCACACTTTAACTATGAACTCAATTCCCGACTGCTTTACAGGCTCTATCGATTCATGGTCAAATTCTATTCAACCACACGGCATAGCAAGGCCTAGAATCCAATATGCTAAGCCACCAGCCACTACTTGTAGGAAATTTTTAATTTTAGGCATGTGATTGCCTAATTTCAAGTTGACTTTGCAGCCATGGTAGTGGTATTAACTTTCAATGTGGTAATTATGCGCAAGCCATGAAGTTAGGAATTAAAGATGAACTTTTTAGGTTGCAGATGACAGTGGCTGGCATGGGAATATTGTAAACATAGCTGTAGTAATTATGTATAATAGAAGTATTGGTATATTGCAGTTGTGTGATAATGGCGACGAATTCCCAAGTATATTTCTAGAAAACTGCGTTCATTTTCAGATATTTGTGAGTAAGTATGTGCAGCCATATATGAATGCAATGTTGTCATTTTGCTTTCATGGCTGAACGCCTTTACGAATTGGGGTAAGTGGATCTACAATCAACACCACAGGTCTATTTTGGACTTTTCTGCAGAAAACAGGACTGTATGATGATGTGTGACATGTTTTGATGCCATAGGGCAAACTAATTCAATTAAAATCTACAACATGCCTCCCTGCATGGTTGCATATTTCTTAAAAGTAATGCTAGCCTTATTGTACTAACTTAGTTGCCTTCATGTGCAGGCTGACACCAAGTTCCTTGTAGATCCCATTTCTCTGGATTGTGTTTACATACTAGCACTGTGAAGTGCACAGGTCAGTGTGCATTATGATGAGATTTGCCACACTACTTTCATGTTGCTTGACTGTTGTGAATTATATATAGTGCTTGGGCTGTACTGTATACGTTCTTAGTGTTTTGTATTGGGTGTAGGTTCTCTGCAAGAAGATGGAAATATACATATGCTTACACTGACATGAGAACTGCTACTGTTTTGATTCTAATAAAATATTGCGAACACTGTTTTTCTTATCATTCTTATCACAGCTGTTTCGTTGAAGAAGACGGCAATACTACATTTTTTTTGTTCTTGCTACATCATCTGTGCAAGAGGAGTGCCACATGCACATGGACTTTCACAAGGGCGAAGTGCATGCGCATTAACTTTTTTATTTAACGGGAGACCTGTCACCGCTAATTTATGGTGGTTTTACTTGACATTGGGGCATATGCTTACGCATTCACTTTAATGCATTTGTGTGATGTTTAACAATGAAGGTTAATTAGTAAGATTGTAGGTAGTCTCCGAGTGTGAAAGCGACTAAATACTGAATTTGAGTTATAGAATCGCTGTGTGCCCCGCGAAGGTGCGAGTTACGAATAAGTGCTAATTGTGGATGTAGATTATCGTTCAGCCACTCTGAAGGCGCTGCTGCACCTGCGTTTGGCTCGCGAGGGTACGCGCGCCAGAAATGCACTTAGTGTAGGCGCGTTACAATGTCCTTGTAACTCGTAACTCGGGCATCTGCATAAGCGTGCACACGGGGAGGGGGGGGGGTAGAGTCTGCCCCGTGCATTGACAGGGCGCAGCGACCAGCCTTCGTCCCTCGCCCCCTTCCACCTGAAGAGGCACCCTGCGCACGCTTGTGGGCATCTGCGTGAGTAACTTATATATGCTATGGGAGTCGTAGCGGTGAGCGCGCCGGTGGATGACGAGAACGATGGACACAGGCACGCTCGCGCTTAGGGGCCGCTGACAGTCAGTCGCGGCAGAGTTTTGAAATGATAAAGATGTGTTGATCAGTGTTTCGTCCTCGTGTCTGAGGGCTTCCGTGCGGCGGGAGGCACAGACCCCATCAATGGAAACACAGGCGGTCTCGTACAGCTCAGAACACGCCGCTGCCATGGGACGCGTGCAGCTCGCGGCAGAAACAACGAAAATAGCTCCACATCATACGCCCATGGAATGCAGATATGTTCGGCCATCTGAGGATACCTTTTGTCACGCTGGTATCCACGAATTGCGGGCGAGTGAAACAGTGTCGAATTACTCAAGAGGGCACACGTTTACAATTTTTCTAGCGGCACGACATGACGAACCGAATAGTTCGAAGCTGAAGGTGTTTACCTTGGCCTTCGTGACGCCCCTGAGTTTATGTACTGGCCTAGCGAAAGCGCTAACACATGCCGATGCTACGAGAACAAATGTTTGAGGTGTCGCCGACAGGTTAGTAGCCGCTTTGTTGATATATACCCCCCGTGAAAAACTACGCAAGCTAGTGGCGGCGCTGTGGTGTAATGGATATAATGTTTGCTTTCAGTGCGTGTGGTCGCGAGTTCGATTCCTGTGTCGTGCGTGCTTGTATGCATATGTCATGTTTGTGCATGAATACATCAATGTCCATTTTCTAATATGTCCTAGCGATGAATAGTTGCAAGGAATGTCTCTAAAACGCTATTATAGTGCCCGAAATACCTTTTTTTTTTCTCTGGCCCTCTCTCGGGCCGCGTATAAAGGGGCGTTTTAAAATCTCTCAAAAGAAGCAGAAAAACTTCCAATGAACTCCGTTCAAGCCCCCGAAATGAGTTAAATAAAAACTCCAAAGTTACCTCGCCAATTCCCTCTTTTGACTCCGTTTACTTTGTAAACAAACCTTGTTAAGCCTCCTGCACCGCAAATCGACTGTGTATCTCGAAAACGGAGCTGTTTTATCGCCAGTATACGCTTAGCGAAGCCTCATTAGTCAAATCTAAATCAAATACCAGCATTATTTGGGAACGAATGAGTTTAATAATGCAGGCCTACGGCTAGAAAGATTCGAAGTGGACGGCTGTCGCTTCAACAGGCACCGCCATCTTGCCCTGCGTACCCCCCTAAAACCTCCTTTGGTAGGGGGGTTTTGCGTAGTACCTTTAGGATGCAAGAGCCGGGCCCAAAACTCCCAAAAAGGCTCAAACCCGTTTGCTGTGCACACGCATGTCACGTTATCGCTTTCGCTGGGCACTCAACGTTTTAGCGTAAGAATCTTATTGGACAAGGACTTAAAACACGCTATAAAGTTTAGCAAAGCGATGTATTGGGCTCGTACGTGGTTGTTGGAGATTTCTTCTCGCATTTCGTAGAACGAAACGAGGGCCAGACAGCAGCTACAGGACAGGTACTACAGGACCACCTGTCCTGCAGTGCCTGTCTCGGCCTCCTCTCCTAATAAGAAGAAATAGTGACAAACAAGTGAACGCCTTCAACACTCCTTACATGGAAAAGCGAGGGCAATCGGTGCCGCTTGAAACCAGGCTGAAGTGAAACATATCATGAAGCAAACCATTTGCGCATCCGCCAAAGCAAGACGCTCGGCAGGACGCGGCTCCAGCTTGTCGAACTCGAACGAAACCTGAACAGTAAACAGCTTACAGACCTCGCACGAGCACTGCGGCTGGCTTCGCTTGTCGTAACGGGGCTCTCGGCGTGTCGACTGGTTTGTGACGCCTGAAATGCACAGATCAGTGCGCGTAGCACTCGAGCGCTCGCAGTTACTGTGGCAATACTTAACGAATGTTACACTGCTACAAATGCGGATAGCCAAGACTTCAAGCACAGTTGGCGTTGCCCCAACTCCAAGCTGCGCTCAGAATTCGCATTAGGGAGTATCGCAATCGTCGGTTAATGTTTTTTTTTGTTGTTGTTGTCGTTGCGCTCTCGCCCGCAGGAGACTTTTGTTGACTGCGCTCCAACCCGCAAAAGAAAGCAGCACCCTCAAATAAGTTTGGCTTGGTTTGGTTTGGTTTTCCTATTGATCTATGGCACGTACCCACCCTGGGCGATGGGCCAAGAATGCGTTGTTGAAGCTTAAAAGGTTGTTCGAAAAATGTTAAATGGTTAAATAATATTATAAGAAGAAAAAAAAAAGAAGAAGAGAAGAAATGTCAATAATAAGTAATACATCAAATTTAAACTTCAAAAATTATGCTGTTGAGCTCGTATTCCAGACTGCCGTATTAACCTGATCGTAACACTTTTGATTTGATGCGATTAGTTAGATTTTACCGCATTTTAATAACGAGTATTTTTGAGGCAAGATTAAAAGGGTACACGTTTAGAGGTTTGCATGAAATTACACACGGCATCAAAGGCATCCCTATGGCAGTATCCCAACCCTGAGGCACCAAAGCTTAGCACAATGTCTTCAGTTAAGTTTAAGCCTATTTTTGAAAGCGGAGTAACGAGCATTCGTGATCTAATAAGTGAATATCTGCGACATGACAAAAATAATGCGCAATATTTTCTAATTCTCCGCAGAATTGGCATAGGGGCGATATCGTCAGACCAGCTCTGTGTAAGTATAAGTTTAATGGGGGGGGACACGGCATCGAAATCTGGTGATTGTAACTTCAGATTGTCTTGACTGGCTCCAATGAGACTTCCATGGGAATTTTAGATGCTTGTATTCCGTCCACGTTAACAAACTGCAAGCAACCACTTTGCCTCTTTTTCCTTGCCAGAGACAGCGTTTCGCACATTGGCAACGGTGCAGGTCGGGCGCCAACAACATACGTCGCAGTTTTGCAGAGATTGCTTCCGCTCAATTCTACGTCACTATCGTTATCCGTATCTCACGACCAACTGTTCTCATTGGTAACACCGCCGGCGCACTGTTCCGATTGCAGCCTGATTGTGTAAGATAAAAGCAGTGCGTTCCTTCAGACGGGAAGTGGCAGATAGCGCTACCCATATTCTTTTTCTTTCTGCATATTTCTTTTTCTTTGGTACTGGCTACCTCTCAGCGAGACTGTTTGAGAGCGCGGTGTCGTGATGCGCGCAGAAGTGTAGTCACGTGTCATTTTTTATATTTCGCGGGCTTTTGTCAACGGGTAAAAATGAGCCCGCAATTAGTACGTTGTTGAAAGTTGCACATAAAGATGTCATTTCAACACACCTACATATGCCTCATTGACCTTTTATTAAATAGTTGATTACTTCTGGAGTTAAGAATTACTTATGACTAATTAATTCTCATTAACAAAAAAAATAGTCGCGGCTACTACAGCATACTGAAAATAATATGCACTAGGTCTGATTCGCGTAACGCCGTTCGTCTGTTTGTTTTTTTTTTTATCGTGCTGCGTGATAGTTGGGGCACCCTGTATATATTACGTGCCTGTGGCTCACCTTCCATGAGTACGGTCCATCCGGCCGCAGTAGCAGCAAGCGCATAAGGGGGGCCGATACCGGGCAATCCAGCACGGGCGCTTCAACGTTACTCTCCACCATGACCACCATGAGGCCATGTGGCACGGTCAGCATGTTCCTGGTGTGGTCGTACCTCATTTGTCGGACCATTCGGATTGATAAGCATTACGACAATTCGGAATGTCCCGCATCAGGACATTAGGATCATTGGGAACGTAAGACATTAGGACTATTTCGTGTACCCCACATAAGCACAATTAGGAATGTCAGGAAATAGGAATATTTGGAATGTCAGGCGATAACACAGTAGTAGCAAACCGTTGCACCTATAGCAATGTTCTCAGAAGCGGCGTGCAATGGCTAATTGGGCGGTGGCGCTGTGTAGTTAAGGCGTCGAGAACAGGAAGCTAAACTAAATTAACCAGACACTCTGCTTCGCTGATCGAGGCAGCGGTAATTAGTTCCGGCTCCCTTGCCGAGATGCTCGAACGTTCGATGCTGATGATGACGGGGAAGAAGATATATACCGAATTATGATATCTAAAGAACCTAATAACACAATTTCCATATTTTAAGACAGCAGTGCCTTGAACACACAACTTTAATTATTATTACTGCTATTATTAATATTATTATTATTATTATTAATAATATTATTATTATTATTATTATTATTATTATTATTATTATTATTATTATTATTATTATTATTATTATTGCTTTCATCAGTAATAGTATCATCATCTTGGTTCAATTCTGTGTGTTTGCGCGAAGATGAGTGAATGGTGAACATAGAGCTGTATTCTGTTTAGCGGGAAGTCTAATTTCTATTTTTATGTACACATATTTTTTATTGATTCATCATTGTTATTATGGTTCATACTGCTACCAGGTTTATTTTTATCGACCCCCCCCTCCATTCTCCGAAGCTTTCTGCACATTACTTAGTTTTGAGCTGCCTCCGCGATAGGCACATATATCACAAACCGACGTTGTCGTGTGCTGACGTCATTACGTGATGTCATGCCACGTAATAACACCATTAATACACCATGACGACTTCGCAAATTCGAATCTGTCGCGTCATCGTGATGTCAAGCGGGGACGTCATGTGACGTTAAGGTCGTCTTCTGGTTTATAATAGTCTTCTGTATAATAGTCTAACAGTCTTCTGGTTTATAATAATAATAATAATGTTTATTTTTTTTCCTCAATACATTTGATGAAGGACAGCTGTAGGTAAAAGCTGCTCTCCGAAATAGGCAGCTTGACAAGGGCCCACAGCCACCTTCGAACACGACAGCAGTGGCAACAGTCAGCAGTATAAACTCAAGTAACATGCAACAAAACAAACAAAGCCCAAGTTCCAAACAGTAACAGCACGAATAACAATATAGCAACTGCAGAGAACGATCAACAGCTGGACATATGTATTTCGCGCAATTGGGTCTGCGTAGAGTGGAGGAAATCAGTGTGGAGTGGAGGTATCCCGTGACTTCTGGCCCGCGGTTTATTAAATGACGTATTTTACCAGTGTTGAAGCCAGGCGAAATATCGTCGGTCCTCGCCAAATCTCGTAGTGCCCCAGCATGTGTCGCAATCTCACGCACTCATGAGACATACATAGGCAATGTTCCTCGCGAAAATCACTAAGGTGAATGTCTATTGCACTACCTCACAGTAAAAGGATATTGTTTTGAGGGTGCTAACGATGTATGTAGAAACCGATGCGTTAATACCGCTGCTACAGAGTGCAGTTAGGCAACCTTGTTTTTGTAAACGTATGAAATGATATAAGCCTCCATTTTCGGCAACCTTCGAATGACCTTTGGCCAAAAGCCAGCGCCGTTATCCCGATTCT
>JALIZH010032119.1:0-26156 GCA_030522465.1 Rhipicephalus appendiculatus
TCACAGAAACTAATTACTAACGAACCGCACCACTAAAAGATGATATTGCCCGGACGCTTAATTTTCTATCTTTATGTAACCGGTCCGTTGCATGTGTAATCACTGCCTTGCGCCACAGAGCCGTGTTTCTGAGAACCTTTCAAGGCTACTTTAGCACATTCCGATAAGCGTGAGCGCGCAACGCCAACAGTAGAGTTTAGCCTGGAAGTAACGCGGCCACCTACGATAAAGCTGGAATGTTGAATTCCACATGTATAAATGCCGACGCGCCTGACCGCAGACCACATTATTCGACGACCGGCATTGTTCTCGCCTCTATCAGTGTGCAGCTTGAATTGCTTGTATTAAATCTTTTCATTTCCCGGGCACCAGTTCGCCCAATAAAGAGTTCCGTATTGTTAGTCCTGCTGCAGGCTTCTTAACCATCACGGCCACATGGCAATATCGCGGCACATGTAGACAAATTGCTGTTGATGAGTTCGGAAATGGACATTAAATTTCCGTTCAAGTCTCCGAGAAATGCACTTATGCGAAGTATTGCTTTTATTCGATGAAAAATTGCAGATTATCGGAAAAACACTGTTCGTTTCTTACAAATAAGCACTAGGTCAATACTTAAACATCTATTCGACTCTTGCAAACAATATGCTATCTAACATTTTGCGTTTTGCATATCCTTTTTTCTGATACAGCTAAATATTGGGTCAGTTTCTGTGCAGCATGTGCTTGCCCGACACTTTTCCATGAAAAAAAAAAACGTCATGTTAAGACAAGCTTTTATTACAGTTCGAATATAAAACCAAAGTAGTAAGTCATGCAATAATGAGCTTCTAAATTCATGCAATAGCTATTCAAGTTGTGTGCAAAGTCATGAACATGAATCTCTCTGGCTTCTATGTCCAACTTGCACCTTCTCTCGATCGTAACTAGCGGGCAGAAATTTCGACACTATAAATGTATCTGTTTTATTTTATTTGTTTTCTCTTTTCTTGCTGTCTCACTTTGTATGTCAATGTACAATGTTGATATTAGAGGTGGACATTGAGAACATTGCGAAAATGTTTTCAGTGTAGCGAAGCCGTCTACAACTAGCCTGAATGTCCGCACGACACTCATAGTGGGTATGCGCCACAGAAATAGGGCAAGCCCCGTGAAAATGGGCTTATACCGCTACTCCCCACTGGTTCAAAAACGTTTTATAGGGCTTCCCGGGTTCACCAAGTGGTAAACACTACATGGAGGCTAAAAGGGGCTCGGCATAAACGGGTACTGAGTACATATAGGGAAACGCTTAATAAAATCATTATATATTTTTTGCTGATCGACCAAGTTCAAGGTGTGCAAGCGCTTATGACGTTTTTTGTTATACATTGCCGACGTTCAATTACAGCTTCTTACAATGTTGCGGCCCAGCCAGACGGAATCCAGTCCAAATTTGTAGTTCACTACATTGGTGCAGCTTAATCTAACCATGAAGTATGGTAACTTCGAGACAAGGAGAAAGCGCAGGCGCGCTTTCCCTTGTTTCTTCCCGAAGTGCCCGTAGCTTACATTTTTATTCATAGGATTAACAATTGCTAAATCACATTCCCACAATAAATGATACTCAGTTGTGTGACTGCTTATTATCGTATAAAGGAATCTTACCGACGATTACGTGTGTACCAATCAAAGTTGTCATAACGACTGCACAGCTGTGGTCACGCGGCATAAAGGTCACCTGCTCAATTTGGTAAAAGGTAGGACCTGAAATCAAGAAAGAGTCACGCAGATTCAACACATTGTGGGAATCAACCTCATGCGAAGAAGCCTGTGCAAGTCTTTTTACTCTAGCCAAGCGTTATTAGGTGTATCAACGTGTTTGTCTAAATTGAGCTGATCTGCGCATAGGCTTACCAGGCACGCCGTGTACATTTGCGGGGTAAGGGTAGCTCGTGGTCTGATGTACCACTGGCGCTCACGTTACAGCAGAAAGGTCAATTAATCAAGAGGAAGTGTACGCTACGACGTTCATATGAGAAGTAGCTGTCATATGCGTGTTCCCGCAACGCTTGACTATAGCTTGCAGAATAATTGGTGAGCGTGCGTAATGGCATTACATTCATTTGAAAGGTGGTAGCACAGACTACAGCCACAGTTTACGTTCCGTGACATGACATTTGTATGTTGTCTTTTTCCGAAGCAGTTGGAACCACTGGTTGGACTCTATGGAGGAATGCGTGAGTGCCAAGCAGAAGGCCTGGGTGTGATTCCGGCTTGAGCAGTAGTTTTTATTCGCTTTCATCTTGATATTTCACCTATCAACAACGCCACCAAAGCCGACACTGCATTTCCTGCAACACGGGCTAACCGCGCTGTTGCGTTAATATTTCCAAAGTCTGGGTTCATATAGATTGTTGAATCACCGCGGCGCATATCCGAATACGACGGCCTGCGGTTTGCGGGTATGCGTCACACGTGACTGGTGGAACTAGTTTCGTAACGTACGCGACAGAAAAGTTGTGCTATTTATGTTATGCTCTGCTAATTGTGTTTCCCAAACACTCACGGCCTCTTGCGCGAGTTGTGGTATATACGAAGTTAAGGAGACGACGACGAGTGCACCAAGAGGTAGGTGGCTAGATAGATAATTATAAGTGCTCAAAGTGCCTTTGGTTCACTAAGAAATGCTTCGCATTTCACAAAAAGACGCATATCTCCGGTTTGTGTAAGAAGCACTGCACATTATGTGCAATTAACCACAGGCTTTCTCAATTCTTTGGAGTGGGACATACCTGATAACGCTCTGATAGGTTTATGTAAAGGCGCTTCAATCACTGTCCAATATATTAGATGCTGCGTATACGTTCTGTACACCCTGCAAAAATGTTGCAGTTTTCTGCACGTGCAACTCAATGAATGTAATAGCAAGCACTTGGAATGGTATACGAAGTAAAGATAGCATCCATCTCCTTTGGAATCTGATATGGCATAACTTTAAAAAAAAACGCTTTCGTAAGGAGACGCAGCTTCTGCACCAAACGAAGCGGCTTTTGTGCTGTATATCGATTGAGCGGTAGCCTGAGCGGTGAAAGCACACATTCTGCAGAGTTATGAGGCCATCTAGCCAACGCTCGATCACCTACTGGGGACCTGTACGGGCCTTCACAAGGCTCGCACGCGCCGCCTACGTAGCATTCACTACCACACCGGTCGACCACCTGACTTAACGCGCTGGACCCATAGTCCTCTGCATCGACCGCTCCTGGTCTTTATACCGGAAACTGGACTCTTTCTTTTTATTCAACTTATGCCATAGGGGATACTGGTACCAATAAAAAAAAATAAGCCACCTAGAGTGCTCTCTGAACATAGGATGCGCGCGACTGTGCCTGCTTGATGAGCGTATGCAGTCCTTGCCGCAGAAAAGCAGCTCCTCCTCCGGTAGCCTCCATGGGCGTATGGCATGAAAATGGCCGGCGCGTTTCCTCAACGCTTGAGTCGCGCTTATCTGCTGCACTCGCACACTTTCACCACGCATAGACTATACGACTCACGAAGCGTACATATCAATTTGCAATTCATACAAAACCTCACGGCGACGGCATCAATGCCAATGGAGTGTTGTTCTTGTTGCTATCATGATAGTAACAAAGTGTGCCATTTACGGAAGTGCGAAAATCACTTGCCTCACCAATACTTTGGTAGTGATGTATTTATTTATCGTTTTGCACTATTCATTCATATCATAGCATGGCAGCACAATAAACAAGTATAAGCATAGATCAGTTGATAAATGATTCCCTACCTGCTGGCCAAATCTGCATCCTCTCCTTGTAGACGTTGTCAAAGAGTCCCCACAGATTGTTAGCATATCTGTAATTGAAGTATGCTGTCGAAACTCCGCCTCCTAGTCGTCAGCCGAACAAGGCAAATATCTTACTTTTTTCCTCCGTGGATGTACATTCTCCTGAAGTATACCGATCTGGCGTTTATAGTGAGCATCACATCCACCTTGCAATCTACACGACTGCCTCCTTTCTCGTAGAACGTCCATATAGGTTCTCTTGTGCCTACTAACTAGAAACATTTTTATGGGAGCATCAGTTTTCTGATAGCAATCAAAGAATAAAGTGCCAACGAATGTGCAGTGCGTTACATAGACTAAATCAATATATGAACCAAGTCCTGCGGATATAGAAGAGTTTGTTTTTAATGAGGGCTCTTGGATAATCCAGTTAGGTATTTTCTGCCTGACAATTCCTCTGCTTGATACTTAAATTTATGGGCTGCTGGTCCGTGGCATTAAACCAGCTGATTTGTGCGGCGTATATTCTCGCAAGCCATTTCGTATTTTCCCGTGTTCAAAAAATGCACCGACGCTTACGATAGGGCCTATGCCAATTTCGAGCGAAGCTTCGTGTTGGGGCAAGGCCAACTGCATTTGAAATTTGGCTCTAAGCAAGGTATCGATTACGCCGCAAATTATAATTTTTGTGAAGTGGGACTGCACCCACTACGCCATTATCCGTCTTTGTGCGGATAAGCGAAGTACCCGCTGCACATCTGTAAGGCAATATGTACACTTTGTTGGTGCTGCATGTGGCTGATGACGATGAAGAAATATGGCTGCGTACTTTGCCGTTGGTGGGAAGCATTAAACCGCACACTCGTTGCGCAGTTACCATTGTGTGATGATTGGTTGTTATTCTGCCCTTCTGCCACACTATATTACACAGTTTAACGCGAGTCCTTGCCCGACATGACGCCTGCAAAGGGTATTTTTGCAAATGAGTTTCAAGAACCAGCGTAGCTTAGTGGGAGAATACTCGACTGCGAAGCAGAGGGCCCGTTTTCAAATTTCATTCAATCCTGGGTGTTTTTTCTGAATTTATTTTCCCCTTTACATCGGGTACTTCTTCATGTCTATTGGTTATGCGAACGACGGTGACGGCATTGGCGACGGCAACGGCGACCCACTCAACGCATGAACGGCCGCCAAAGGGCTGCGCTCTAAAAAAATTCAAGAAGCATCACTGATTCAACCTGGCGAAGACTGATTAAACATCGGAGCAGTTGCCGTCATATTGTCACGTGGTCGTGACGTGGACGGAGACAGCAGTAGGCTTCTTGAAGGGGAGGCTCTTTATTTGGCCGAACTTGTGGCCGCGGAACGGGAAACTCAAATTACAGCAAGCAATGCACGCTGTACACTGATATCTGCGCACAGGGCGTCAGTCGTCGATAATCTGATCATCGTTGGAACGGGCCGGCTTTTATAGATCACGCGTCGAACATTCTAGCCTTGTCACTGGTCGTCGCGCAAGCTGTGGAATAATCTTGAGTGTTCGCGTGCTGTGCGCAATGTTAACAAAACGATCTACTACAACCGTGAAGCTTCTCGAACACTGAGGCGCGACCTGCGCCGAGCATTTCTCGCAGTCTTTGTGGGTGTAAACAGAGCACACCAAAATAATACGCGTGGCAATATTGCTATTTAATTCCTTGACTTTCCTCTATAACAGTTTTTCCATTATCTGCCGACCCGAAAGCCCGGTGCAAAGTAGTGGACCGGGCTTCAACACATGTAACACATGTAACATTCTTGCAACACATGTAACGCATAACTGCTCTATATCGTTAGTGAGGCGCACTCAATTGACGAAAGAACTCTCGTTGTCCATGAACCTTCACCGACAGTGTCACTCTTTGCCCATATTGCGGAAATGGCATTCTGAGAAACTGCGAGTATCATGAATGAAACACGGAGGGTTTGCACTTCTCTCATATTTCCCATTGCTTCGGTCATCTATCTATCTATCTATCTATCTATCTATCTATCTATCTATCTATCTATCTATCTATCTATCTATCTATCTATCTATCTATCTATCTATCTATCTATCTATCTATCTATCTATCTATCTATCCATCTATCTATCTATCTATCTATCTATCTATCTATCTATCTATCTATCTATCTATCTATCTATCTATCTACCGGAGAGCACATGAGTTTAGCCACCGTTGATCATTCTTGTTATAGACGGCTTCTGCCTTTTGTGTGAACCGGAGTTTAGTAGTGGGACATGCCAAATATAGTAATGGGGCTTGCCAAAAGATCTTATTGGGCACATGCTTTTTAGAAGCTGATGAGGCTCACGGGAGATTTTCTCTAACCTCGCCTTTAGACAGCTCCGCTGTTAAAACACTTTTAACATGCCGAGGTGCCTACATCCCACATTGCGAAGATATAGCAGATTTTACTCTTGTGATCGCACAGGAAACTCAGAAACTTTTCACGCGGAGTAGCTTAGAGGGTGAGTGCCATCTCCCAGGCAAACTCATTATCTTTTGCCTCAAAGGGGGTCATGAACCACTCTTCCATGTACAGTAGAACCCTTGTTGATACATTTTCTTAAAAACGCGTAAAATAAACGTACGATCCAGGAAAACGTACAATCCGAATCCAGCAAAAATCGATGCAGTGAGAGGTCAGCCAGCTAGTTCCGGTTCTGAGAGGAAACAATGTCGTGGTTACGTGCGTTGGAATTCCGACGCAACCCACATACTATTGCAAAATCGAACGCTGGGACAACCAGTGTAAACGTAAAGAAACGCTATTGCCGTGGTAGCAACAGCAAAGGAAACTTTGCGCCGCCTGAGCTTCGGTTCTTTCTGCATGGCCTCTTGGAAATACGGGGCTAGGGGCGCGATTCTCGCGGTGTCCACTTAGTGGACATGTCCACTTCGGCGGAGTGCATTCAGTTACTCGAAAAAGCGGCGAGCAGTGACGTCATGGCGCTCTTGACCACGTCGACGCACCGAACCCGCCAGCACATTCCCAGCATAAAGAGAAAGAAAGTGGACGAAATGTACAGTAACAGGACTCTCAAACAAACTTGACAAGTCTGAACTTGCGTATGAACATGTTGAGATGTTTGAAGAACGATGTAGGGAATGCGTACCGACCTTCCAGGTGCGTCAGGCGGGCGACCGCGTTAAACCTAATTCAAGGGCTAACGTGATTAGAGTTCATGCACGGCCTCCGAGATGTGCGTCCAAAAGCGGATCTCTGGGGGCAGCATTCATTGCGGCGAAACGCATTCCATCTTTCTCATTTGTGTCGAGAGTTGTGAAAGCTGCGTGGCGTCAAAATGACGTTGCGGAAGAAAGGCCGGAAACAGGCGGCGCGCCGCTCGCCGAGCTTAGCCAATCAGTGGAGGCTGAAATGGACATGTCCACTAAGTGGACACCGCGAGAATAGCTCCCTAGGTTTGCCGAAAAGCGCAACTGATATGCACGATCATACGCATTTGCTATACGATCACGTAGGCGTGAGCAAAAGTGTGCAGACCACGGGATCGCGTGGCCGAATAAAGTCCCTGGATATTTTTTGGAAAGTACCGTCTCTCTTGGAACCGAGCCGCCGCGCCGCGCGTCCTCCTCTCCCGCCTCTCCCGCCCGGGAAAGGTCACGAACATCGCGCCTGTTATCAGCGTGACATACCATTCTTGATAGCAAGGTGGCGAGATCTGGGTTATATGGCCGGTGCCCGCACGGCGGCCGTTTGGGAGAGGATATAGAGGAGGTTCGGCCTGTAGGCGGAGGATATGGAGGAGAGTGTCGCTACTTTCTATATTCAGGGGTTTTATGGCCGAATGCATCGACGCGCCATCTAGCGACGTGACGCCTGCTGCATTGCGCATGCGCGTCCCGTCGTATCAGTCGGCCTCTCATGCCGATCTGTCTGACTCGGTTACGGCGCTCGTTGCCAAAACGACAACTGGATGTCGCTTTCTTTGCTCCACAGAATCTGTGCCGTTCCTTTACGTAGCGGCTGCAACGGGGCCGGTTCAAGCGCCGGGCTCGCGTCGTTTTTCTACACCGGTTGATTAGCCGAACTAAGCATGGCTAGCATCGCATAACCTGATGAAGCCAAGCACACAAAATTAAGTTTTCTCAGCCCAGCTTGCCTTTGTCGAGTTAAGCCAAGTTAAACTAAATGCGCCTAGTTAAGTCAAAGTAAGTATAGCCGAAACTAATCAAACATAGTTTAGCAGGGTATCACTTAATAAAGCCAGGTGTAAGTCGGTTTAATTAAGCCTAGTCCAGCTTGCTGCTTTCAGGTTAAGCGAAGTTAAGTTTAGATGAGCTCAGATGAGTCGAGGTAAGTATAGCCAAATCTAATTACGCATAGTTGATCATGCTATCTCTTAATTTAGCCGAGCGAAATTAGCCTAAATGAGGCAAACCTAACCGCGGCCAATTAATCCAAGTCGACTTCCCCATGAGCCCCGAGAAGCCAAGCCCGGAAATTTATACTAATTACTCCGTTGACATCAAACTAATTAAGCTAATTTACGTCTAATTAGTGTTGGTTAAGGCGAATACTAATGCCTGATTAATTAGTCTGAGGTCCAACCAAACACACCCTAGATACTGGAGTTTCACGTGACATAATTACGCTAATTATGCATAACTAAGCTAATTAGGCAACGCCAAGGTAAGTATAGATAAATCTGATTAAGCGTGGTTGATCATGGTGTCATCAAACTAATGCGATCATAATTAGGTTTCAGTAAGCATATCTCATTAGACCAAATTAAAGAAATTGAATTCGAATTCTCATGAGCTCAGAAAATCCAAGCTCAGGAATATACTAATTACTCCTGACCGAGCCGAGTATCATTAAGCAAAATAAATGTAATTAGCGTTAACACTAATTATAATTATTAGTGATTAATGTGTGTGACAACGAAGCCCACCCGAGGTACCCTATTTTGTGTGCTTGGCTTCATCAGATTATGCGATGCTAGCTATGCTTACTTCGTCTAATCAACCGATGTAGAAAACGACGCGAGCCCGGCGCTTGAACCGGCCACGTCGTAGCCGCAACGTAAAAGAGCGGCACAGATTCTATGGAGCAAAGAAAGCGACACAGAGTTGTCGTTTTGGCTACGAGCGCCCTAACCGCGTGAGACAGAGCGGCATGAGAGGCCAACTGACACGACGGGAAGCGCATGCTCACTAAAGCAGGCGTCACGTCGCTAGATGGCGCGTCGATGCATTCGGCCACGCAATCCCGTGGTCCGCACACTTTTGCTCACGCCTGTACATTCGCAAGTTCACGCGCGACTGGCTCCATCCGTGAGGAAAACTGACGCTCGCTAACGGCTTAACAAGGGCCGATCTGCGCAATGCACGTAACAATTGCGATACAACACGATACGCGAAGTCTCGCGAAAGTGATAAGCGTTCCCGAAAGCGACCGCTGCTCACGCCTGCGTTGCCAACCAATTTTTGGAAAATACCCTACGCCAAGGTCAGAATTACCCTACTTTACCCTACACAACTTTTTTTATTACCCTACGTTTTACCTTACACCTAGAAATAGCACCGTGTACCAATGATAACGTACAGATAACGTACACTCTACGACGTTCAAACGTATGGGGTGCATCCGGGATCGGCCCACCTATTACCGTGCGACGATATCATCTGATGACGCTATCATTGGACGTCACATTGTTATGCCACAGTGACGTCACAATGTCTTCATGATGACGTCAAAAATTCTGGCTATATGTCATGCCACAATGACATCATGAGGCGGCATCATTTTATCATGATGATTTTTTGCAACACTCGCGTTGACGCCGATCGTCACTTTTCGTGTACGATGGGGCCATCTAAAGCTTTCGCCTAAATAACTGAAGCCGACCACCGTCGCAAAATTTAAAAGCCCCTCCACGTGACGAACAGAGGGGAGACGACAGAGAGGGAAGAAATAAACACCGCGAAGAAAAAAAAACCAACAAGAAACCTAGCACAAGGATCTTTGACATATTATTTTTCGTCTTTTCTGCTGGTGAATTTGGAATTAAGACAATTCCAATTCGGATCTCTCTAGGAATGTAACCTTCGGATATGCCGAGCTGATCTTTATAGTATTGACTCATAAATGACCAGCGAAATGTTGAATTTACTCTTCGTCACCGCCGTATTACCCTACGCTGGCCGAAAAATTCAGAAAATACCCTACAAGTAGGGTAATTACCCTGCGGTTGGCAATCCTGGCTCGCGTGCGCTGATCAGTTTGCGTTCTGTCTTAGCTTGAGACATGCGGAGGTGTGCTCGCCGCCACTCGTTATCGCACCATCTCGCATAGAGGAAGGGCTTGGAAAGATAACGACAGGCGCATAGGCGTGCGCACATGGGAGCATGGGCGCCGGCCGCGCCCCTATAGTTACATAAGAACAAATCTGCCCTATACACTGGCAAATATGCCTATGGCAAATCGGCCCCATACATTGGCTTCGTATTGAGGGGGCACTGCGATGAACCTTCGCCCCCCCCCCCTCCACCCTGGTGGGTAACCCTGCGCACGCCTATGGGCAGGCGCACTGACAACCGAAAGGGAAGTGCCCAAGCGCCCGCATTGCGATCCGTCGAGTCCTCACATGGCGGCGATCGAGCATCGTCTCTTATGGCGTCTGATAGCCATAAACCAGGGGCGTAGCCAAGAGTGGGGAAAGTTGGGGGGGGGGGGGGGGGGGGGAGTTATACCCGCCGAGATTTTTCAATTTTGCTTGCGTATATATACACCCACACATATAAACGCATGCACTAACATAGATAAGGTATATGGTTGAACCCCCCCTCCCCTCTCCCCCCCCCCCACACACACACACGCACGAAAAAAATCTACGCCCCTGCCAGAAACCTTCCTGATATCTTCCAGAAGGAATCTGTCCAGGCAGATTCTGACGATCTGATTGTAGGCAGAATTGCCCAACCAGAGAAAAAACGAACGCCGACTGGTAGTGCGCCGCGCGATGGGCGGATCAACCCGAAAACCACGCAGCCGAAAACGACGCGCTGCGGTAGAAAAGTCTGGAGGACATGAAGTCTTATCGGCCATAGCCACTTGGCACAATGGCGCCGTCATGTCCCGGTTACGTATGTTTATATATATATATATATATATATATATATATATATATATATATATATATATATATATATATATATATATATATAAAGAAAGGAACAAAGAAAAATAAATCAGAAGACAGAAATTCCGGAAGCACCCGCCGGGTATTCGAACCAGTGAACCCTCTCTTCGCAGCGCGTTTCGTTAGGCAATTAAAAAACACGCGCCATGCATCTAGCTATTTATATATACCATTTACCGCTGGTGGTACGCAGATCTCGGAAGGGCTTGAGCGTGTTTTCTATCATGCAACGCTCCTAGATTTTCCTTCAATTTGAAAACTGCCCTTGAGAGGCACACGAAAAGGTAGCCCCTTTCTGTACCTCCTCGTGATGTGGAACGAAAAAAAAAAAGAACACCGGGCTCACTTTGCGTCAGACGCCACCTCGTGGCAGCAGACGCAGAGGGGTTACTCCACGTGCCGCACTTTAAACGACAAATATCTCAGAGCGTCTCGTTCTCTGTTGTCGACACTTCCAGCACGTTGCTCAAACACAAAGGCGTAACAACTGTGACAATTGTTAGTTGACGCTTCTCCTTTGTATACCTGGGCGTTATCTTCGATCGTCATTGGCTCCAGGGGCGGCGCGCAATTGGAGGATGCCGCGCAAAAAACGCTCTGCAAGAGTTTCCCAGCAGGCCTCCACTGCTGGGCTGTAAATATTGTATATAGTGTTCGATCGTCATTCTTTGTGCTTCAGCGGCGCGTTTCAAGTATCGAGCTGCTTGTAGTTCTTACCTGTTGCATTCCAATTTCTTGCTATCGCATTCATTGCTTCGCCCTCGCAACGAAGCTGTGACTTTGCCTCATGAATCGGTTGCCGTAAATCTTCTCAAATCTGCCAAGAACCTAAGGGGGGTGGGGGGGGGGGGGGGTCAATAGTTCCCAGGCACCGCTGCCAAAGGAATACATGGGATACTGGCCTGCGAACTTTTCACCAGCCTTGCACGTAGTAACAGGAGAGTGTCACGCGGTTCAAACGATTTACCTCTCCTCTCGTCAAGATGAGCACGCTGGAAGCTACACATGGTGGGATGGCATGGAGGAAATAAGCTATGTCGGCACGGGTCATGACCTTGAGCACGCGTGATTAAACGCGATCGCTCTCTCCCGTAGTGAGAGTGTGTAGCTCAGTGTGTTATGTCATCAGCTGTTGGAGCCCGGCAGCGGCATGTGGTGGCACCCTACATCAAGAATAACCATGTGTTCCAAACGACTCTAGATCAATGACGGCTAATGGGATAATAGCGCGCTATATGCTGTTCAACGTCAAACAGCAGGCGCCGGCAGCTCCAGAAAAGACTGAGCACAGGGTTTTGTATGAAAAGAGGGCGTCAGAGAAAATGGCAACTTCGGGCTCAGTTTGTTAGCTTTCCTAGCCATGCACGATTGCAAAAACTGACTAAGACGTACATAGTCGGTTGTGAGAAAAATAGTGGTTTGTGACCTCTTTATTACGGATGACATACTGGGAAAACTCAGTCGTACAATCGATGACGTCATACCCACCCTATCTAGCATGGCCGGTGACAAAGTACTTGTTTGCACGATAAGGCGCCCTAATGCCCGATTGTAGACGGAAGTACACTAGTATAAATGCAACGAAGTACAATATGCAACGTATGTCACAGTACTCATAAAACTGGGAATCCTGTAGTTTAGAAAGTTACATACCTTGCTCCCGCAGTAGAGATGCCATTTTTATGTGCGCACAGACCACAGTGCGACCACGAGAAGAGCCTGATTGGCTTATTTCTGAATCAAGCAGGTTTTTACAGAGACCATCTCCTGTCCTCTAAGCTCGTGTCATCTAAGCGCACTGAGCTAGTTTGAGAATTGAGCTTATATACTTTATATTTAGCCCCGTGAAGACCACCTGCGGTGAGGTTGAATATGTTTTCGATGCGCCGCATTTCACGAACGAAAGGTTCTCATGTCACCGGTCGCACCTGTTTTTCTCACGCTGGTGACTCATCATTATGTGCTGCGTTATGTCATATGAATGCTACATATTATACGCTCCCTGTGTGCGGAGAGCGCTATATTCGGGCCTGATTTTTTCTTTCTTTTTTTTTTCTTGTTTTTTACCTGCCGTGGTAGCTTAGCATGGTAAGCTGCCGCGCGATGGACCGAAAGTACGCGCTTTCAATTTCTCGCCGCAGAGATACTGTGCACAGGTAAAAGGACCCCAGGTGGCCGAACTTATTCAGGAGTCTGCCATTATGGCGTGCCTCATAACCACGTTGTTGTTCTGACACGTAAATCCGTGTCAATTTTAAAAAGTCCTGTTTAATAAAAATGAAAAAAAAAAAAGCGAGTTGTTGACAGCGCTTCTTGCACCTATTCATTTCCTGTCCTTTGCACCTATGGAGGACAATTTATATGGATAAATTCGGAATTCACTTGTTTTATCGTTAACAATGACATCTGTCCTGTATAAACAGCTCTAAACTATTTACTGTCGGGTTCAATCATCGCCGTAAGTCATAATAGAAACAGAGCGCCCGTTCTGTAGAATATGAAAATTTGGGATTTTGTAAGTATGATTTAAGCACCATCATTATACCGTATGGTGAAGTAGCGCAATTATCGACAGGGACAAAGAACAGAAGATGGACAGGACACTCGCTAGCGAGTGTCTTATCCATCTTCTCTTCTTTGTCCCTGTCAATAATTGCGCTACTTCACCATACGGTATAATGATCAGTCACCAACTAGCCCAGCTCTCAACCTTATGAAATCACCAGTCGCATTTTTTCGAGCAAAAATTATGGTGCAGGTCAGTGCATTTCCTTCAATGAAATAAAGTAGAAGTGGTTTTGTCTCTGGCGCAAGAGCTCTAAAAGTTTCATAAGACATTGATATTTGCATCAGCACAATGGGAAGAACGAGTCACACCCACTTTCACCGACAGACATCAGGGCAAGACACCATAAAAGTATGCTTTTGTTACTGCAGTGATACATAGGGAATGTGTACAGCACACCTATTGCCTGGGCGCCGGGTATAGGTGAAACGGCAGTGACGTTATAAAACACACTTGAATGAACACAACGTGGTATGTGCTCTTCGAAGCGATTGTAATGTTGCAACGTTTCTATATGGTTATGAATACGCTATTTTCATATATATATCATTATTAGATGCAATAAAGAATTTTCGCCCCAAGTAAAACTGAAATATTTTTTGTTAATTTAAAATGACTTTACCACGTCTTCATAAATTTTTCTTGCCGTCAGCGAAACTAGGTAACGTTGTTCATAAGAAACAGTAGCAGAGCAGTAAAGCAGTTGGCCGCAATGAAAAATAGATACCATTGTTGAGAAACATTTTCTATTTTTTTAGCCACGGGTGACATAATGAAACTTCAACAGAATTCTTAAAATAACTGCAGGAAAATAATATTTGCACCTGTGTCGAGCCAGAATTAAGCGACAAACGGATCGTGTTTTCGGTTTCTCAAAATGAGAGCAAAACTGGTATACTTTAAGCCACGCCGAACTGACATTGGAGGTCAGCAGTTTAACTACATTCGCCGGACAATGGCAGCACAATTCTTGTAACGCCGTTGCTCCTAGACCGATTGCACCGGTTCATGAATCCACTGTCGCACGTTTTCTTTAACTGCTTTTACAGGTGATGAGTTCAAATTAGTTCACGCGAATTATCTCCATGTTGTGCTTTGTTCTGAGAGAGAGCAAAAGTTCGGCAGATCGCACGTACCATGGGAATCGATGTTATGCGAAGCATGCAGAGGGATGACGACCGTGGTGTAATTTTTTATTCAGCGATACGTTACGAAATAACGCTAAAGATATGTACAAGTTATTTCGCACAGACATATGCTGAGCAGTCGCGTATGTTTTGTATAACCAATTGTTTACACTTCCGTAACGATGCCAACAGCAACACGGGTATTACCAATACCAGCAGCGGTAAGCTTATATGTAGCGCTTGTGCTTCCGAGGATGGTAGCCCTGAATGGTGCTATGTAGACCAATATCAGTGAATGGCGCTTAAGTATACAATTGACGTTAACCCGACGTGACGCCTATATCATCGGAGTACATATGTCATGCTTTTAAATTTAGATAGCTAGCACTGCAACCACAACTGACGTTTCACCAACATTACGCCTGCATAGGGTCTTTTTCCAAAGCAGTTACGAGACCTGGCGTGGCTCTGGGGTAGAATACTTGATTGCCACGCAAAATGCTTGGGTTCGATTCCTGCTGGGACCTGGATATTAATTCTTTGCGTTTGTCGGGTCAACACTGCCGATGTCAGTTTTCCTTAACGCTCTCGCTTTTAAACTACCAGTGTCTCTTCTCGCCGTTCCTGGGAAGATATAATCTGTCAGTCACCTGTGGCGCATACCCAAATACCACGTCCCGTGGTATACAAGTATGTGCCACACATGTCTGGAGAAAAGGGTTTGACGACGCACGCGACGGGATTTTCACGTTAATCATATTATGACCAGCCAGACATATTCGTCAAGCGCTCTTACCCTCCCATTCCAATTTTGGAGTAACCCGAGTTAACGAGGCGATCACAAGAGCGCCCAGACATAGGCAGATAGATAGATAGATAGATAGATAGATAGATAGATAGATAGATAGATAGATAGATAGATAGATAGATAGATAGATACGTAGGGTAGAAACGCTGAAAGCGCCTGCAATTCGCTAAGAAATGCTTCACATTTGGAATGCGACGACCTCGAGCTTCGGCTAAACTGAACCTACTCAGAACTTGATTTCTAATAATTTAAGTTAGAGACTGATGCTATAGCTAAATTAAACTTTTGTTGGAAACAAGATGTTCTACTTGCCGGCAACAACATCAATCGCGCGACAAATTTTGTCTTCAATTTTTATTGTACATACCGCTAAATTTCACTTTTGCGTACATGTACTTCGATCCATTGATCAAATAATTTTCATGCAAACAAAATATTTTCCACTGAAAAAATAGCAAAATATTTGAATATGACATAGATTCCGAAATAAAAATTTTCAGTTGCCAGTAAGCGCTCCGTCCTGTGTCCTTTCTGAGTCCTTCGTGCATATTGCGCTTGTTTCATCATGAACCTATACCAACACGCCCAACTGGCAGTCATCCTAAAAGTAGTATTCCCGTTCACAGGAGTATCCACAAGGTGATGTCCTTCTAGAATAATATCTTGCAACAAAGTGTCCAGTTTCGAGTAAGAAATTTTAGTAATGTAACCGGTTGGGCAAGTTGCTTATGCATGCTGAACTACAGCACAACTACCGATACAAATATGAATGGAAATACGATGAACGAGTCGTTTTTTCCCAAGAGAGTAAGACGCGGTTCAAAAAGCAAATACATGAACATGCGTTTTTTTTTTCGTCCTTGCTTTTCTCATTGGCTTGGTAGTTGCGCTGAGGTTAATCTTGTGATAAATCATTCTAAATGCCCATTCGTGTTGCAGCGGATATTGCAGAAGGTCTAGGGCACCGATTGGGCAGCAACAGTAGGGCAGACATCCTTTCACAATTTTTCAGAATGCTGACTCACAAATGGAAATCAGTAAGTGGATGCCTAAGTGTGTAATGTATGCTCGAAGTCGGAGTTCGCCTTCCTGCGAATAGGGAATTATATACCACGTTTGGGTTGGCCTGGATGCGGCATCTCTACAAAGCTTGCTAAACTGCTGAGGGATCTTACAGGCCACACAAGAAAAAAACATGGCTGATCCCTCCGTCATAGGAATCGGTATAACACGAAAGTGAAACGCCTCATCGCAGAAGTAGTGCTAGCGATATATGAGAGCTTGTACCATGTCTATTGGTGTTTGACAGCTATAGCACCGTTTGACGTGGACATACCCACGTTGACGCCTAGTGGCAAATCTCCATCGCGACGACTAACGGCCATAGTCATGAATTAACCGTTGTTGTAGCTGAAGTTGTTCAACATGGTATACCTGGACACAGCGTGTCGTGAATCCAGCGCAAAGACACCAACAAGCACGTAATGAACACTGACACTCGATATGCACGTCTTCAAAGAGAAGTGGTACGGTGTGCGCTCCTGAGTAATAAGGTAACCTACTCCTGCGCTCATGCGTACACTACCACGCTGCGCTTCAGCAACGCGGGATGCAGAGGTTCGAAGCTTGAGCCGCGAGCGAGCGCAGGCGTTCTACGTCCTGCTGGCCTCTGTCTCGCTCCACCAAGGCACGACATTCGCCCGTCGACATCGCTGCCTTGCGGCCGCGCTCGCTGCAGAAGTTTCATTAGTCGGTGCTATCGCACCCGAAATAGCCGTCGGCGAAACAACGTTAGTGCATGTGGAGGATGCACTACTCCGACAAAGAGCCGACACACGCTAACACGAAGCTGAAGACGAAGAACATTTCATCGGCGACTCTCTGATGCTAGCGCGGCCGAGAATGTGGTACTTCTCTTCCGCGCTCACAGGCGGCGACACCGACCCGAGCCACGCCAACAGAGAGCACCGTGCCAGAGAGAATGTGTGAGAGATATAAGGCGCGTTGGCAGGTTACTCTCCAGCTGCGTCGGTGGCTTAGTCGGTAAGAAACCGGGCGCTCTTCGTCGCGGGCGAAGGAGTCACAGGTTCGATTCCTGCCGGGGAACATTTTCATAATAATTTTTCTCTCTCATTTGGTAGCGTTAATTATATCAACGTCATATCCGTAACTGATGTACTTGGTGGACCCCGGCATAAAACACTTTCGTGTTAAAAAAAAAAGCCGCCTGGCTATCGAATAAATGAAGCTTTGCTCCTGCAGAGACGGTAGTTCGACGGCCCTGAACCCGTCAAAAGCGCTTGGCGACTTGAAGAGATTGGTTCATTCCTCTTTCGGGCTACACATATACAAAGAGCCGATCATTTCGTTTTCTGTAAAGCGGCGGCTGTTGTAAATATTGACTTTAGCCTTTCTGAATTGGTGTTTCTTTTTCTAGTCATGCAGTGCTTCCTGAAGAGGTTATATAACCGAACCGACTTCTCAGACGTCGTATCAAAGCTGTTTTCAAAGTTGAACTATTTTAGTGATAAATCAAGTTACCCAGAT
This sequence comes from Rhipicephalus appendiculatus, assembly GCA_030522465.1. Classification (NCBI taxonomy): domain Eukaryota; kingdom Metazoa; phylum Arthropoda; class Arachnida; order Ixodida; family Ixodidae; genus Rhipicephalus; species Rhipicephalus appendiculatus. Next base: position 18,046 of record JALIZH010032119.1, read on the forward strand.
TGTTTGTACATTTTTATTTTGATGTATAAAATACGGCATGTTTCGCAGTTGTTGACAACAAAATGGCAACCTATATTCAAACAACTGTATAATAGCTATACCTGAATAAGGTTTTACTTCAGAACTAATTATTTATTTATTTATGTATTTATCTAATCTAAATGCCTTACAGGCTCATTGAAGGCCATTGAGTAAGGGTGGTACGAGTATTTATATAACAAAAATACAGACAAGAAGCAAAAAAGGAAAAAAGCATGAAAAAAAGAATATAAACAGCAAAGTACGAATCCGGTATACAGTACTAAAACGCAACGAAATCAGGTTATCAAGAAAAGTTTGACGATTAGAGATGGATGATATGTGATATTGAAGACCCTTCCAATGTGCAATGACTCTAGGTAATGGTGTTGACTTAAATGCCTGAATTACACCTGAATGATTATGTCTTGTCAGTTTTTTTTTAAGTGGACAACCCAACATTCTCGACAGTTGCGTCTGTTGCTGTGCCCTTGAGATAAAGCTTAAGCTGTATTTGCTAAAGACAAACATAAATAATGCCACGAAAGTTAAATAAACTGGAAATTCACGAGAACATGAAAATTAATTACTGAAAGATTGTTGAAAAGGAATGAGGCTGGAGCGATTCGAATGTTGACAATGAAAAATGTCGCAAGCTCTAGTGAGATTGCATGTCCAGCATTCTACCATTGCTTCAAGCGCCCATCTTCCGCTGAACTCGAACCATTCAACTTCCTACTCTTATGGAAACGAACATAAACGGTGAGTTTAATGTAGACAGGGGATTTAACGTAGACAGGTGACAATAACAGCAGCTGGAGAAGCATCAGCGAAATATCTAACAAGGCATGTAAGTCAGGGAAGACTAGAATTCCAAAATAGAAAAGTTAAATTTGCCATACATTGAAAAGAGGAATATCTTTACAATAAATTCCAATTTAGGTCGTTTTACACGCCGAAACAAAATTTTTTTTTTAGGCAAGGAGAGATAAAATGGACAATGCTTTATGTGCCCTATATTGAAAGCCGCGTCTTCTCGGTGTTTATTTTTCTCGTGATTCAGTGGGTGTGTATCAGGGGTTTATTTTTGGTGCAAATTCGGCGCTTATCAGGGTTTATTTTACAACGAAAGCTGTTATAAGATCACAAGGGCCGTTTTACGCCGTAGTTGTCCGCCGCTGCCGACGCCTGTGTCCGTAACCACTACTGCACCAAATAAAAAAAAACTAAAGAAATAAAAAATACCAATGGAAGAATTGGAATCGAACCCGGGCCCACTGCGTGGCCGCCCAGCACTCTACCACTGAGCTACGCCGGTGCTTGAAATTGCGTTGCAAACTGACCCTATGCAGGCTGCATGTCGGGTAAGCAATCGCGTTAACATGTGTAATAAAGCGTTTTAGAACAGTAAAGAAACAATCAGGCGTCACACAATGTGAATTGCGTAACGAGTGGGTCGTTCAATGCTCCAACACAATACAAAAGCCTCAGGCATAATTTTTCATCGTCGTCCGCCACAGCATCAACAAAGTGCACATAATGCGTTACAAGTGTGTAGCTGGTACCGCGCTTCTCCCGAAAAATGACGAATGGCATAGCGGACGCTTCCCCAATACGCAAAAATAATGATGATTTATGGCGTAGTGGGTACCATGGAAGTTTGCTTGTAGCAGCTGCCCCAAGAGCGTTTAAAAAGACTCTAGAAACGCCGCTCGTCCAGCTTTCGCTGTGACTGCGCTGCGCGTTCCGCGCAGGTCTGGCGGTTTTCTTTTTCGTAAACCCCGAATTCTTCGAAGTTCCCGATTTTAATTTTGCTATATTATCAATACTCCGATATAATAGACAAACCACTATCTGATCGCGAAAATATCAAAACACACAAAGCGTATATTAATTTTTCGGAAGGTTTCAACGCACAAACACATAAACAGAAGCACAAATATTTCAATACGAAACGCCTGCCCTTACGCGTTTCAAGGTCAGGAAGTGTTTTGTAGGAGACTCAAGCATACTGTTTCGGGTCCGCATGTGCGATGTCTTCTGGCGCGCCCCAATGCCGCCAAAGGACCGTATATAAAGAAGTCGTCTCATGCTTCCAGGGGCCCCACAAACGTTGACGCATCTCTCTCCGTGCGCGATGAACCATTTTTTTTTTAATATGCGATATGTGTGGTCTACGGGATACTGTTTACGTGAGGTAACGCTCATACCGGCCAACCGGCGGATATATCAATGGCCACTTAGAACACGCCTTTTCGATAAGGAACAAAACAAGATCATATGGCCGCTAAAATCAGAGTTCATCTGATAGATCGAAATTGTCAGAGTTTTTCTGGCGAGTGCGTATAGATTTTTTGGGGATTTATCCGAACACACGGAGCCCTACTTATTACGTAACTTTTGTGAGGAGATGAGGGCTCGTTCAACTGGTAATGCCACTGAAATAATTCGAATTTTGAGAACAGGAAATGTCACCGGCTCCAGCGCCATTCTCTGTTCAAATACAGCAAACTTGGAGTTTGGGTTAGTTTCCATAAATAGTAAACTTCAATAGTTCTAATACGTTATCGCTAACTCTGACGCCTATATCCACAATAAACATGCAGTTACCTTTGCGGACTTCATTGTTCCTTGCTTGTTGACCCCATCAATCGTCGATTAATCCTCATTTTTCGCCATTTGATAATTGTTTTCGCCTCAACAAGCTGCTGATGAAACTTTGCTCAAGAGGTTTTATTTTCACTCAGTATTCATTTACGGTTCCAGCACCGATGAGGGCACGCTTGCATTGACGCCAAAACAGTGTCTGAGATATGTTCAACGCACATCTACAAAGCGGTCACAATTATTCAATTATGTTAGCGTTAATTTATTCTACAATGAATGATAGCAATTGTCTGATAGCAGTAGTAGCCTGATATGAATAAAGAAAGTGCCTCACCTTTCTAATATCCGGAGTCTGGAAAACAATATCTGGGTATTCAACATGTACGCATTTAAGAAGCGTCAGAAAAGCGGTCACTGTAAGGGCTGTGGGGAGGTGCTTTTGTGGCATGGCTGTCCCCGATAAGCCTTAACCGACGGCGTACTTTGCTCGTGCTTTCGTGGCCAGCTCACATTACAAAGCCTCCCTTGGCTGCTTACTTTTTCCATTGTTGCGCTATTTGCCTTGCAACGCAACTGCGCGCTATATGATTATTAAGCGAATGTCAGCAATTGTACGCTTGCTTAAAATATTGTATTCTTGCTTAAGCGTGACGTCATTCAAGAACATTACTTTCTCTGCCAAAGACCCAGGTCTTTGTTCAACCCAATACTGCCTTGGCGATAACGCGCAGCGGCTTTTATATATAGTGTCTTAGCTTCAGTGCAGCAAGTTGTTTTAGAACAAAAAATGATATGTACGGCAAGGTTAACGGAAATGTATGCGTAATGTATAACGCCAACGTTAATGCAGGCATTGGCCTAGGTGGTCTCATATTCCTTACGTTTTTTTCCCCCAGCGGGCCTTCAGAAGACTGAGGATGATCAGTGTCAGCATAAAGCATAAAGTCAGCCTAGAGTGCAGTATTGGGTGACCGCCAATAAGCGGTAATAGTGATTCTCGCATTTTCAATTCGAAAATCATGATATGGTTACGAAGGACGATGTAGTTAAATAACTTGGTGAGCTAGAGTTTACCGTCATTCTGCGTATAAGTACACTGGGTATTCCTGCATTTCACCCCATCAAAATGGGGCAGTCGTCGCGAGGAATCGAACCTGCGTCAATGGGTTTAGCGACGTGGCAAGCCTACCTGCTAGACTGTCATTGTGGGTACCACTGATAGGGAGTAACTGCACAGATATCACAAATACTTCAGGACCATCCAAACACGGGCATTGCAGTAGCGTTCAGTGGTCACGCAACTGCATTGTGATGCCCAAAGCATCCGCTCGGTAAATGCAATGACGCGGGTTTCACTTTTCTGTTTGGGACACATCAGAATATGACCATGTGAGGACTTTTGTTGGAAGAGATGAGTCAACATTTCAAATACGGGAGGTCGTAAGCTTGGAAGAGGCAGTGACCTTGTTAACTACGATAAGTCCCCTACTGAAAAGCAACATCTATCCTCAAAAGGGTGTTGAAGAAATCATTGGCTGCCACATATTTTGAACTATGCGGTCGCAATAGGTACCGCACACCAGCCAAAACTTATGTCGTCATTTTTACTAAGAAAGTTCAATTAAATTTGGCTCTTTCAAAGGAGTGAGTTTTCCTATGGTATCATATTCTTACATCTAGCAGCGATAAATCTCTGTAGAGTGACTAATCTCTCCAGAGCTTAATATAACACAAGAGATCGCTAACAGGAGGCTCATGCTCTAGTCTATCTTTACATTATCGATTGTGTGCCCTACGCCCAAAATTCCATTAATTGCGATTTTTTGTACCGGCATAGGAATGAATAGAGGCGTTTAATGGTTGATGCCTGCCACATCTATAATAGTGGTAGCGCATGCGGGAGCCAGCCATCGATTAACCTGCATAATGAAGAAATCAAGTGTCGGAATAGATATCGCCCTCGCAGACCACCACGCGTGCCGGATTAAAACCTAAAAGGAACAAAAGATTAAAAGGAGTAAATAATAAATGGGTTAAAAGAATGAAATGATTACTAGGTTCACCTATTGTGTAGGCATGAGCAGTTGAGTTTTCCGTGCCTTCTTTCTTTTCCGCCCTTGAGCACCTTTCTATTTGTTAGTCGGGGTTTCTGGTGTCTTGAGTTATATCTTGTGTCCGTGTTTGCACGCCCGTTAACATGAATATCTACCAACTAGCTCAACTGTATGTCATTCTAATACGTGGTATTGCACAGAATATTTTGGCCCATGTCTAGCAATGTTCTAAAGCACGCAAATCTTGAAAATGAATTAAGGGGTGACGAAGAACGTATGCGCCAGAGTTGCCAGTTCCGTTTACAATGAGCCTAATTGGGCTTCTTTTTTGCCGAGTCGCGTGTGGAATTTTCCATTTGATTTCGCGTTTTTTTAGCTTATTTTCCATTTTTTCCAGCCAATATGGTTATGACAGTGATCCTCACGCTCACTAATAGTGCGTTTGTCGATGACATTGAGCACTTGAGTGTTTACACTCAACGTTGGGGGAATCAACAAGTGATGTTTATCATGCACTGGCGAACGCGCATTCAACTGAATGGAGGCTACCCTGGTGACAATGTTTAAAAATAAATATATGCTTCAGTTCATAGTTGCGTATAGTTTTGCTGTGCAAAATAACTAAAGTGTTTTTTTTTCAACTCCCCTTCGTACTTGAGTGACATTTTTATTAAACTGAAAAATATTTTCAAGAAACGGAAAATGTATTAAGTTTCCGTTTCTTCCTGAGTTTCTCCGCAAAAGTCGCGCAGCTTTTTTGGGGGGGGTTCTTTTGTGATGATTATTTGCTTGTTCGCTCGGTTAGCATCTGGCAACCCTCGTGCGCGCGTGATGTGAACAGGACGCAGGTGACAATGAAGTCTAATTCGGAATTCAGTGATACGGAGCAAGTCACCACAGCAGAAGCCTCGTGCGGGATCGGCAGCTGTTAGGTACTACAACAAAATATCAGTTTTTACGCACAGATTTAGCGGTGACATATTTATGGGGGGATTTATGAATCAAGAATTCGCCGGAAGAAGGACAGGCTTCATTTTGGCCAACATTTACAACCGGGTCATGGAGAAAATTATAGCGCACGGGTAGCATGTATGCAAACTCCAGAGAGGATAACTGACAGGGAGCATCCGAGATGACTGTAATGAGATCTTATATCAGAACAGAGTACCGTCGAACGGTGGATTAACTAGGGATTAATGGACAACGTTGCAGAACTTACGTTGACACGTCGACTAGGCAACTCTTTCATGGAGGCTGAACAGGAAGAAAACAGCCGGTTTACTGCAGTGCGGTGTCGGGAGATTTTTTAACAGATATCGCGTATCAACGGTGACACTCAAAATTCGTAATACTGTAATCTGTGCTTGAGGGTCAACGAATGCCGCAACTGATCGGTTCGCACAAAACTTCTGTACCGTGCAAGAAATTCCTCATTACCTCTAGGAGCTGCATTTTCGGAATTTCCGAAGCGTAGGAGCGGTGTGAATATGTGTGGTGTAGCTATGGTATTTAGATTGCAATGACATTGTTTTTCACTTAGATTGAGTGAATAGAAGAGGTTTGGGTAACACAGGATAAAAAAAAGAATTGTAAGCTCAATTTAACCCTCTATTGCATGAATTATGAGAAAATCAATTGAAAAAATTATTTGATCATTTTTTATCATTAACTACATGAAAAATAACATGTACAAAAATTTTCAGATTTATTGTGACTGTAATTAATGAAGATAGAGGTTTGTGCCAAATATGGCACACTGTGCAAATGGGCGAGCAAAATTGCTGCCATGGCTGAAAAACAAAGTCTCACTCATTGCGGTCTTTTTAGCTTGATTTGTGGAATAAAGCAAAGCAATTGCTTCCTGTGTTCAGGCATAATTGAACATTTTGGTTAGTGCATCTAACTGCCGACATCTACGTGCAAGATGGCCGCTTACTCGTTTGGCTCTTCGCATGGTGCCGCCTTGCTGTACTTTCCTGCCCGAATTTCCAACCGCTGACTTGTGGTTGTGAGCGTCAGTTGCCGACAAATCGTAAAAGCTAAACATCGCCGTGTACATGTTAGACTTCACATAATGTTTTCGTGCACCCACGCCAATATTGTAACAAAAAATTGCTAGGTACTGCTGCTGACACTCGATATTTTCGTGAAGCATCTCAAAACCTACCACCACAACTGAAATCTGGCAAAAACGAGCTGTGCTGCACGATCTCAGAGGATTTCTTTTTTTTTGTATTTGCACTGTGCAACAAAACATAGATGGCATCATATTGCACATTTCATCACTCACATGCATAATGTGCCAAATATGGCACATACCGATTTCCGACTATATACCGTAGTGGAAAACGGAATTGAGAAGAGCATTAATGAGCATGAATTTTCAAAGCCACGAGATATGCCAAAATAATTTTTTCTTGCTTCTGCAACGAGAAAATGGTTGCAAGAAAAATATAGCAGTCACTTTGTTCATGATCCGAGCTTGCACGTGCACCGCGAAATCTATTTCATGTCTAGATTTCATACTGCTCTAGGGATGGCAGCTCTTTTTTTATATTTAGTGTACGCAACTATAAGGATTACTCTAACTGTATCACATTCTCCACTGGTTCTCTTGCGCCCGCTATAAAAAGCGTAGGAGAGGAGAGAGAGGGGGGACGCGCATGCGCAGTGGGAGTGTAGACGCCGCGGGCAGGGATGCCTAGAGGGGAGACTGTAAGAGGAGAGAGAGGAGGGAGGCGCATGCGCAGTGAGGGTGTGGTTGCTGCGGGGAGGGATGCCTAGAGGAGAGAGAGGGGGAAAAGAGGTTTTTTTATTTTTATTTTTTTAAAGGGTTTGCGCATGCGCAGTAAGGGTGGGCACGCGTAACACCACCACCACCGGATTAAGCTTCGCCATAAGATGCGTCACATCTAAAAAAGGGGCTCGCTCTTGGCGCGCTTTCTCTTTCGCTCGGAGTCGCCCCACTCATCATCATTCACCTCGTGGATGGCGCTGCTATAATTGGGATCGTCGGGCCGACGCGGTACTCGGAGTCGAGCACCGGAGGTGGACTCCATCGTGATCAATGGTGAGGTGAACTGAGGCACATCCCCATAGCCAAGAACGCGTGGCTTTCACAACTCACAGCAGCGTTCTGTGGCGATGCATGCGGAGGCGAAGCGTTGCGTCGAGCACTGGTGTGGACTTCGGCGTCTGAGTAGGTGGCATCATCTTCCTCTGTCGTGGAACGCGAACTGGCGTTGTCGCTGAGGCTGGGAGCGCCCGGAACACAAGTCGGCGACGCTCATGCCCAGCTCACGATCGAACACCCAGGATCATGCAAAGATCTGACACGTGTTGTCACGTCTTTGCATGATCGAGTGGGCAATGTACGGGGGGATTCACGGTTACCCGAATGATTCCTCCGAGCTTCGCCAACTCACCATCATT
>JALIZH010032122.1:0-25208 GCA_030522465.1 Rhipicephalus appendiculatus
AGAAACAAAGAAGCAACACAGACAAGCGCTGACTTTCAGTTGAAAGTCAGCGCTTGTCTGTGTTGCTTCTTTGTTTGTCCCTGTGTGAATATTGCGCTGTTACTACTTCATAATGCAAAACCAACTAGCCCAAAGCTTCACGTTACTTCAGAGGATGTTGCCTTGTAGATTCAAGGCGTGCTGCCTTCTTATTTTTTCCTGTCAATCCTTTTCAGGAACGCCGCAACTCATTCCATATTACCGCAACGATCCTGCGCCCTCCTCTGTAGGAACAGAATTTATGGAAAAAATGCAGTCGAAACCGCTTACCTGGAACCACACAAATTGTTCTGCGTGGCGAACAGTTATAAAATATCATGCTAATGTGTTGTGCTAGTAGACACAAATTTAGTGCTCTTCTCAGCACAATATATATGTCGAACGCGGCGCCACACTGAAGGCCTCGAAGAGCACGGCACCACAAGTGCAGGAAGTCCGTGCTCGTGGACCGTAATCAGTTCAGCGCTTGTTTTTTTTTTTCTGACCTTTTTTTGCATTCTTCCTCTTTTGCAGTTTGCGCTACTACAATATATGCATGAATGGCGACAGATGAGTCTTTGTCAACGCCCATCCCTGACAAGGTGTCTTTTCACAATTCTAGCTCAACGGTTTCTTCCTTGACTGACCGACCCCCCACTCCGAAGCGCTTATTGGCTCGCACCTTGAAGATGGCTCAATCATCTGTTGATACTACAACAGCTGCTTGCGAAAGATGTTGCGCCAGTAAGGCATTGTCGACATACGCAACGGTGAAAGCAGTCTCGTTTGAGAAGTCTGGAAGCCTTGCGTTTTGGAACATTCGACGTTCTGCGCAAGGCTGTGTTCGAAGCAGACTGGCTGTTGTTGGACGTGTTTCACCGGCTTGGAGTGAGGGTGGGTATCTTGAAGAGGTTTCACCCTTTAATTATTGCCCGCTCCGTCAAAGGTATCGGTGCCATGATTTGACGCTAGATTTAGTATGTCCTACATGAGCTTTCATGTGACAACTGGGCATGTCTTCCTCTTCACAAAACTGGCTTTTTTTTATTCAGCACTTGTTCCTTGCGCATTTCGTGTATGCATGTAGTTGAGCCCCGTCAACCTAAAGGTGCTTAAGTTATTGGTGCCTCAGGCTGCAATAAAAGCTAAATGATTATGAGATCTCGTTTTTTTATAAAACAAGTGTACTCAATGTATTATATGTCATTAATTGTTATCACTTACATATTTACTGGTTTTAGGGAATGATTAACTTAATCCTTCCTTTTGGAGCACATAATTCAGGTTTTTTTGGAAGTCAGTTACATCCTTTGCCTAAAACGGATCACGGCCAACGCTGCTTGAGCACTTGCGTTTCGCGGAAAGTAGCTTGAACACCTTCCAATATACCGCAAGCAACATTTTCGCAAACGCAGGCACTCTTGCATGCTCAAAATATAGCTGTAAATGTGGGCCTCAACTTTAACAAGTGCTGCATTATCCCGAGAGCAATGAACCCTTAGGCTTCTTCATAGGCCTACAAGGAGCGCTTTCGCCGGGGTATGCCGAACCGTAGCAACCTTAACTGCGGCGCTTCGTGAGAGACACAAGCATCGTGGTTATGTCGCTCATCGCAGCGTTGCGCAGGAGACAAACCTGGGGAGGCGCAAAGCACGCAGTGATGGACCGGTGTTTCCTACTGGAACATGCCAATCGCTGCTAATGGACAATGACAGACAGAAGACTCCGACTGGACACAGAGACCCGCAGTGCACTTTTAGTTAACGCGCACGCTGCGAATTTTTATTGTTCAACAATACACAGGAGAAATCTCCCACCGGCACCACCTTGGCGGTCAAGATCTAGTGCCATATATACGGGGTGGCCAGTCAACGGTTGTGCAGCGCGAGCAGTCGGTTTTTTCAACCAAGAAACTCGCTAGCAGACGCTGCCTGCATCGGCATCGCGAGGCGAGAGAGGGGGGGAGCGTAGGAGAGGATAGAGAGAGGGGGGGACGCGCATGCGCAGTGGGAGTGTGGACGCCGCAGGGGAGGGATGACTAGAGGAGAGAGGGGGGGACCGTAGGAGAGGAAAGAGGGAAGGGACGCGCATGCGCAGTGAGGGTGTGGTCGCCGTGGGGAGGGATGGCTAGATAGGGAGAGGAAGTTTTTTTATTTTCATTTTTTCGGAAAGGATTTGCGCTTGCGCAGTAAGGGTGGTCACGCCGCACACCACCACCACCACCACCACTGGATTGAACCCCGCTCTAAGATGCTTCACATCTAAAAGGAAGCGCACGTGCTTGAGAGGGGTGTGCGTCGCCTTGAGCGGCGACGACGCTCGTTGGGGAGCCCGCCGCGCTGCATTGCGGTGTCCCATTCGGCCGAGCGGTAACGAAGAGCGTTCACTGCGTGAGCTCCCGGCGAAGAGAAAGAAGGCGCACGTGCTGAGTGTTGTGCGTCGCCTTGAGCGGCGCCGCCATTTAGTGAGCATTTCTGAAATCACCGGAAAGCCGGCGCAATGAGCGGAGAAGTGTACACGCCACCACCATCGCCGCCATCGCCGGACAAGGCGCGAGCTTAAGAAGCTTGCCGAACGAAATCCTAAAAATGCGAAGGCTTCCAAATAACGTAGTGTTTGTGCAGTTGTCAAGAGATAGCTGGAGAACTCAAGTAGAAGTATTCATTATATTCGAGCGTTTTGTTAATTATTCAATAGATTCACTGGAAACCATGCTCAAAAATATTAATTTAATTGGTGTAGTCAACAACGCGAGACAACGACGAATCAGCCAAGAAATCATGCCGCAGCATTAGTGGCACGCAACCCGAGTTTACGCTTCCTTCGATTTCGGCCTCCTGACGTTCCTCGGTCCTTTCAGTACGTTTATACGTGAATAAATCATGTGCCATTTGGTGGAGGTACGTGGATTCCCTGTACGACCTTGGAACTTTGCTCCCGTAAGCTCCGCCCATTCCGTGACACCAACATAGCCAACGACACTCCTCTCAAGCTGGGACCTTCGGCCGTCCCCGTCAATTGCGGTGCCGTGTATCCTCAACGATATCCCCACATCTTCTCCGGCTCAGGTGACGCACACGTGGAAGATTGGTTATCGCGGTATGAAAGAGTAGGTGCCAGTAACAAATCCGACGACCCACGTTAGCTCGGCTACGTCCCGTTTTATCTCGCGGAACATCGCGCCGCTGTTATTTCATAACCACGATGCTGAGATTCCTACGTGACCTGTTTTCAAGACTTCTATTACGGACGTTGTTGGACAACCTACGGCTCCCAACCTTCACGCCGAGCAGCGTTTGCGTCAACATGCGCAGCAACCATGGCGAGAACTACACGGGCTGCATCGAGGATGTGCTGAATTTACGCAACCACGTCAACTCAGCCATGCCTGAGGAAGAGAGAATCCAAGCACATCTTGTAGGGTATTGAAGACGGCGCCTTTCAGATGCTGTTCGCGAGAAATCCCACCACGATTGCTTCACTCGTCTCTCTCTGTCAGAGCTTGGAGGAGTTGCGTAGGCAGCGCGCGATTGCCCGTCAAGCCCTCACGACGCCAGACACGCTCACTAACTTACAGCTAGCTGCCCTTCCTGCCGATCAGATTATCGTCGGAAGGAGTGACGATAAAGGTTTTCATTCGCGAAGAGGTAGCGCGCCAGCTGTCACTACTGCCGTTCACACGAGCCTGCGCATGCTTTTGCTCCAGACCTTCAACAGGCCATTCGGACCTAAGTCGCTCAGGCCCTACCACCGATGTTTCAGCAATCATCTGTCACTGCGCCGCTCACGTACGCCGCCTGTCACTGCGCGGCCAATGCAGCGTCCTATGCCTCATGCTCGCCCTGCCATGCCGCCACCATGGCGTGCCAACGACCAGGAACGCGGCGTTGCATCGCTTCGCGAGATCCTTCGGCTCCGTTTTACCGTAGCCCAGACGCTTGAAGGACGCCGGACAATAGGCCCATCTGTTTCGGCCTGAAACTATCGCTGGACACGTCGCCCGCCACGATCGTCATGGGTTTCCTCTAGTTGACGCCGTGGGCAGGCCTGTTGTGTTGTCACGAAGGATGCCGCCAAGGTACGCCACCGACGATCTACGATCCCTACGCGAACCCCCGGTCACCGGTCTCCCCGACGACGCTCCCCGTCACCTATCCGTCACCGACCTACTGATCCTTGCAGCTCCGCAGGCAACAGCTGCGTCCGAGTCGAACTGCCCAAGGTCTCCATCTCTTTCGCCGCAAAAGGTTATCGACTTCAATGTTGAGGGGACCACCGCACAAGGGCTTATTGACACAGGGGCCCCCCGTTTCCATGGTCACCACTGTAGCCAGGATGTGGAGAAAGAGATGAAGGCGGCCGACGTGGCTGTCGATCCCGCCACTTTATTGAAAGGATTAGCGGAGCAGTCGCTGTTGCCGGTGTCCAGTCCGCCAGGCCTGAGCCCCTTCATTTCTGGATGGCGCCTCGAGCTCTCATGAGCTGCGCGAAATGCGTGGTTGGTGGCTGGGAAAATGACAATGATGATAAATTGGCGATAATGATGACGATACACCGTAATCTGCGAGACCCTATGCCGTAAGTTAAAAAACGGTGACCACATCGCTCTCGGGCCTGATTCTCCGCACGGCCAACTCACAGTGTATAGAACCGTCAGCTGTGTGAATTGCGCGTGTCTCTATCCAAGGTGAACTTGATGTCATTGAATTTTTTCGTGCTCCTGTCACGTTCCCACGAAGTCATTCTCGGATGGGACTTCCTATCGCGTCATCGGGCCATCATACATTACTCACGTTCAGAAGTCGCCCTTACACCACTGGAAACATCTCTTTTGGTGCATCCCCTTCCCGAAGCTTGCAAACTTGTCGTTGCTGCAGACACAGACATAGCGCCGAAAACATCCACCCTTGTAGCCCTGACCTGTCCAGCCGTTCCAGACCGAACTCCACTGTTCACACCATCAGAGGTATTTCTTCGCCGCAGCGGCCTTCAAATGCCCTTTGCCGTACTGACCGTTGAAATCGGGTGCTACAATCATGCTAATTGCAAAGTCGCTATCGTCGTCAGTCAGTTTACATCGCGGAGAATGTTTGGGAAAAATAGAATACGTTGGCTTCCCGCGCTTTCTAGAATTTGCTGAAAACATACCTCACCTCCAGCTTAATACCGATCGCACCACCTGTGGCCACACCTCCCGCTCCAGACTCTCTCCACCCTTCTGTTGCCATTGGAACAATCGCCGACACACTTGACGCCAACTGCTGGCTCTTCTTCGAGAGTTTCCGCTCACCCTTCGATTGCGCTTAACCATCCTTTGGGTCGCACAACGAGCATCACGCACAACATTGACACCGGTTCTCATGCTGCCCTCACGCCAACAACCGTCTCGGGTTTCAGCAAAACAGCACCGTATTATCAAGTCGATGATAAGCTCAATCGTGGTGCCATCCAACTATCACAAAGCCCCTGGTTGTCCCCTGTTGTGCTATTGTGCAAAAACGATGGGTCTATCAGATTCTCTGTCGACTACCGCCGGCTCACTAAGATAACTCTGAAAGATGTATACCCGTTGCCACGCATCGATGATGCTCTCGATTGCTTGCAAGGAGCAGAATATATCTCGTCTCTGGATTTACGCTCGGGTTCCAATGGCTGACCCGGACCTTTCAAAGTTAGCATTCTTCACGCCTGATGGGCTGTATGAGTATATAGTCATGCCGTTCAGACTGTGCAACGCGCCGGCTACTTTCCAAACGGATGATGGACACCCTCCGCACCCGTACAACCTCGAAGATGTACGGGTGCGGGATTGAGCTGCCAAGCGCCGAACACGATCGCTACCTGAAGTTGGTGGCGCCGACGCGCGCTACAAATGCGATTTCCTCGACTACATGGTCGGCCGCAGCTGCAAGGTATGCGACCGCTTGTCGTTCAACAACAACCTCACCACAATCGCTACCATCCGCAACGAGCAATCCCGCGCCAACGCGATTGCCGTGCTGCAACGAGAGCTCCTGCCACGTCATCAATCAACTACAGTGAGTACAGAGCTTGCTCCACTTGCAAACATCATGAACGGCGACTGGTTAAGCTCTGCGATGCATGTCGCACGACTGCAGACGTACCAACCCCCATCTGAGGGACCTGTATCGACATTGCCTTCTCGAACTTTCCATTTCATCCTATATTTGAAGATCCCTTGGCCATGTACATTACGGATCACAAAGCTGTCCTCTTCAAAGGGCGAAGCGGGTCCCCGAGCCTATCGAATGAAGCCCTTGTTGTAATTCGTAAAATCTCTGTAAACTTGTGTATATAATGCACATATAGTCCCATCAAATATATATATATATATATATATATATATATAGCATAAATTGAAAAGTGTGTATATAGTGCAACAAATGTAAAATAATGAGCATTGTGTATGTGATGTTTACATAACAATAACAAGGTGTCACGTCTTTATATGACAGTCTACCCGATCATCTCCGAGCAAGCTCCTCGAACATCATTTACGTCGTCAATACGGTGTTTCTTTTTATAGGGTCACATACTCGCTGAATTCCTCACTTCCCCTTTGCGCGAATTCAAGAACTATGACGCCTGCAACCAACGCGTGTTACATAAGCGGCTACATCCTACTGTGAGTGATGGACACAACCAAAATTGCTTAATGTTACCCTGGGAAGTGTCTAGGAAAATGTGGCATTGCATGTTTGGTCTCCGCTTTGTCAGTGGAAAATTCGGTTTGCTACCCCGATCCCGTGAAACCTCCTGTTATGAAAACGTACGTTGTCTGTCTGTATGTCTGTCTACCGATCAAACTAGAGCTAAAGTGCCGTGTACTTTTACGAACCGCACCTCAGCGTGGTTTGAATAACGAAGGAGACCTGACAACCCTGATCCGCGCGCACAGTCTTTCAACACCGCGAACGCCATGTTCCTACTCTAGTGACTCCCGAAAGCAGGCCACCGTTTACGCAACGTGTGGTGAAGATTAAACAAACCACCGCTTTTGGGACGTGCACTGAGTAACCACACAATCTGCAGAGCCAATACACTACCACCCTTCACGCGAATGGTAGGCATAGCTCAATTACCGCAGAAGGTGTTTGCCAGATACGAGTATAGCTCTGATTCACCCACAGCATTGGTTCATGCTATGCATAGCCAACTGGCAATGCGAATGCGTTCCCGCCGAGGGTGCCGATGCGTGCCACTACGCTATCAAAGTGCAATGGAGCTCATCGAGAAGTGCTTTGTAATACCTCACATCAGAAACATACTGAAGTTCTTTTGTCGAAATGAACAGGACGCGCTCCACGCTCAGTTCATATTGCGACGCAGGACCCTCTGGACGACGCCTCACTCCGCTGCTGTTGTGGAGGAAGGCGTTTGTGCAGCTTTTTTTCACGCTCAACTGCACGAGTCGCTAACATCCGCAGTACGGATCAACCTGGGACAGAAGACTAACGGCAGCGAGTTGAACTTGCCACCTACCATCAAAGACGGGCGTCCTGATTTTGCCGTCATTTTTCTGGTGCTAAGCATGGAACACCAGGAGCATATAAAGTAGTTGTGCGCTCCTCATTGTTGCGCTTGTTAAGAAACAGTGGATTTTTATGCTCGTGTTATCGACCTCCTGTCAGAAGTACCTGTGAAGCGGTATCTCTGCTCAAGCTTCCGATGAGGATCGAAGAGCATACTGGAAATGCTAGATAAGTGTTCTTCTGTGTACTCTACGTGAATGTAAAGCGTGTAATCTATGTCGCCGTCAAAGATATATTACAATGAGACATTACATCACACATTAAATATAGTTACCTTGAAAGCTCATGCTGTTTTTATATGATGCGGTTGTGTAACTTGTCGTGGTCTCTTGGTGATGTGCACCAATCGATTAACTCAAACTTTAAAATCACACAGCATATTTTCAGATGAGGTTGCGAACTATAATGTACGCAACCTTGAAACGTTAAGTTCTTGGATGTCGAGGATACTGTTCCTATGACGTCATCACCTGACGCTGCGCACCTAATAAGGGCAACACAATTTTCGAGTTGGGCTTCCAAAACTGCGGTGACGTGTTACTTTTTCGGGTTAATTTTCTAGCTTTGCAATGGTATTATCCCGCTAGTTCGGCATTTCAACCATGGCATGGGAAATAAGACTGTTTAGTATTGACGATTTCAATACGACTCCCTTGGAGTACTCTCCACCAGCGCTATAGCAGTAGTCAAACAGAAAAGGAACTTTAGACCGTCCGATATTCAGTAATTAGAGAAGGGAAAACGCAAAATAACTTGAATTATCTAACCCAAGTTTCAATCAAACAGAATATTTTTCGAGTACAGAGAGCATAATTTTTAACTTATCCGTAAACAGAGGGTCTTCGCTCGAGCCGACGTTTCGACCAGTGTACTTGTCTTCTTCAAGGCTTGAACTGATTTCCTTAGCACTATCGTGTATGTCCTTCGTACTCTGTCCTCCATCCAGAACCTAGGAGGGGGATAGGGGAACTGTGGATGAGGGGGTTTGGGAGGTGGGGCGTCGTGATGAACTGTTGGCAGTAAAGAGAACACATATTCCAATATTAAGAGAAACGAAGGATGCGGGAAGGGGACGTTTATACGTTTCGCTAAATCATCGTTGTAAAAACAGCACCACTTAACAATGGTAAGTTTGAAATTCTTAGAACAAGGGCTTAACTCTTAATTGTTTTGGTTGTGTATGTACCATATCAAAATGATTAAAGAGCCCCCCTTTGAAACGGTTATATCTGTTGGCTGGGGTGCATATAACTTAAGAATAAGGTGTAACTGTATATCTTCTGTCTCTCTCGGATTGCAAGTTTGACTAAAGTATGTAGATTTCGACGGTCATCGAAATTGTGACCTCCTACATTAAAATGCTTGGCGACTGCTTTCGGTATATTATTTGCTGGTCCGCGTGATGACCTTTAGTAACATTAACAGGCTGTTCGTTTCGACAATTTCCCGTTTCTGGCAATATCAGCATTTGATCATGCAGATAACATTTGAACAAGTGTAGGTAAATCTAGATTTTATATGATGGATGCAATCACTTGCGGTACTCCTGTCTATAATGTCATCTTCAAGCTGTTTGGAAGTCTTGCATCTTGGACGACAGCAGGGCGTTATGTGGGTGATAGGGTCTACTTTTGCAGGCACTAACATATCCTTAGAATTCCTATTGCGGCGTTACAGTAGTTTCGTATTTAGAGAAGCGCTTTTTCTAATGCGCTCGTTGCTTGCAAGTATCGGATAATACTTACGGAGGATTTTATTTATGTTGGGGAGCGCACTTGAATATTTGATTATAAATGATGGCGGCTAGCTGGGTTGTGCTAGTAGAGTTCTTCCCAAATATGATTTCGTATCTATTTTACATGATTTGTTGTAGGCTGTGTTTAGGGTGTCTTGCGGGTAATTACCTTGAACTAATGATTCCCTAATGATTGTTCTTAAACTCATCGCCTGTCCGACAAATGTCCTTTGTTTTCAGTGTCGTGGGTGATGACTATTGTAATCTAGGTATTAATGTCTGTGTGTTAGTTTTCTGTAAAGCATAGTCTTTAATTTGTCATGCTTCAATCGACACTTTTGTGTCTAGGAAGTTGATTTCCCTGGGGAAATGGCGCAGAGTAAATTTGTTGCGAGAATGAGGCGTGTTACTGTGATCAACGAATGCGTATCGTTCGGTTATGTCATGTTCCCATATAACAAATTTGTCGTCTAAATAACGGATATAGGTAGAATGCCTTACCGCAGATGATTTCAAAAACTCCGATTCCAACTGTCTCATAAAAATGCTGCCGTATGACGGCGCAAACAGGTTCTCCATACTAGTGCCGAAAGTTTGCATGTACTAGGGGAAATCAGATTCAAAATATTAAACTTCTGTACTTATTTCAGTAGCGCAAGCGCCAAAGAGCGATTCCGTCGACTGTCATGCGAACAGACGCTCCACTCTTCAAACGCAATATTTACCCATCTCACCAACGGCAGCGAGCAGGTTCCGCGTTTTCCCTCTCCTGGTGATTTGTGCTGTTTTCTGGAGAAACGTCGAGAAAAAGACCACGGAAGCAACTTCATCAGGTACATACGCCACAGCAGCTGTATTATGCATGGGCGGCGTGTGCATGCACGCGTTTGTCGTAATATTTCCTATTAATGGCATGCGGCCTTCGAAGTAAAAGAGTCATTTTTGGCGCCACATTCAACAAGTTGCGAACTAGGTTTTGTAAGAATTCATCGTTTAAACGTGGACTGCGTAATAATTGGTATACGCTTTCCAGCAATGGCACTGGGTTCAGCTCTAAATGTTGTTGTCCAGAAATCGCTCGGAAGATAACTCCACGTCACGCCAACTACAGCTGTAAAATGAAATAGTTGGCTTCACGCTTGAATACACGTAGTAAGTGTATTCACTCGTGCGATTGTACTGGGGCCCGTAGTTATTCCTATTCATGGTAATAATCCGCTGGCCGCAAAGCTTGGCGTTTTTCGTTGCGCAAGGAAACCTGTGCAAGCTGAAAACACCAGGCCGGCACGATTCCAGCGTTTTGTTGTGATCGTCACAGAGAGTCCTGAGTTAACTCTTCCTCGTGTGCTTCTTGTTTTCGCGTCCTAAAATGTTGCAGTGTTACTGAGAGGACTCCTTGGAAGCGGGAGTGGCGTGACCAGGCGCTTTTAGATGTGAAGCATCTGATGGCGAAGCTTAATCCGGTGGTGGTGGTGTGCCGCGTGCCCACCCTTACTGCGCATGCGCGAACCCTTTAAAAAATAAAAATAAAAAACCTCCTCTCCCCCTTTCTTTCCTCTAGGCATCCCTGCCCGCGGCAACCACACCCTCACTGCGCATGCGCCTCCCCTCCTCTCTCCCCTCTTACACTCCCCCCTCTTTCCTCTAGGCATCCCTGCCCGCGGCGTCTGCACCCCCCACTGCGCATGCGCGTCCCCCCCCTCTCTCTCCACTCCTACGCTCTCCCTCTCTCCTCTACGCATCCCTGCCCACGGCGCTCACACTCCCACTGCGCATGCGTGTCACCCCCTCTTTCTCCTACGCTCCCCCCTCTCTCGCCTCGCGACGCCGACGCATGCAGCGTCAGCTAGTGAGTTTCTTGGTTGAAAAAACCGACTGCTCGCGCTGCACAACCGTTCACTGGCCACCCCGTATATATGGCAATGGATCTTGACCTCCAAGGTGGTGCCGGTGGGAGATTTCTCCTGTGCGTTGTTGAACAATAAAAAATTCGCAGCGTGCGCGTTAACTAAAAGTGGAGTGCGGGTGTTTGTGTCCAGTCGGAGTCTTCTGTCTCTCATTGCCCATTAGCAGCGATTCAATAGGAAACACTGCTCCATCACTGCCTGCATGTTCCAATAGGAAACACTGGTCCATCACTGCCTGCTTTGCGCCTCCCCAGTTTTCTCTACTGCGCAACGCTGCGACGAGCGCCAGCGTCAACGCCGCCGCCAGTGTAAGCGTTAGCGCCCGCTGCTTCACATCTACACATGGTTCCCTTTAGCGGGAGATGGTCTAATTTTTTCGCATTTTAGTGTCCCAGAGTCGCTGCTTGCAATGGTAATTTCGCGCAATACATACATGCCCTGGCCGTCCAGAACAACATGACGCTGTGGTGCAGGAGTATTCCGCTGCGAGTCTAGGCGCATGGCTGCGAGATAGGCGCGCTCTGTTCAAAAGCGTACGGTGAATACTCTGCCCCGAATTTCGCGTGTTTAAAATTCACAAAACTTCTGTATGTGCGATACCTTCTTCTGATGCCCCAAATTCAATTTTGCGGCTTCTTTGCCTCGGTACAATGCGGAGTCCCCCAGGTCTTGATGTACAACGTCCTCGTAATGTTGGAACTTCTCTCCGGACTGAGCCAGCTACCTTATCGTTGTACCTTATGCATTGCGACAAGAAATTCCTGCAGGCACTGCACAACGACCCAACGGCTGGCCACCTCGGTTTTTTCCGCACGCTCGCGACGATACAAGAAGAGTACTACGGGCCACGCCTTACCACGGATATCGCTCGTTTCGTGAGGACATGCCGAGGCTACCAGTGACGCAAGACACCACCGACAAAGCCAGCGGGACTTCTGCAGCCCAACGAAGCAACTCGCCGGCCGTTCCAGCAAATCGGCATGGACTTCGCGGGGCCGTTCCCGACATCGGCTGTCTGGAAAAGTGGATCGTTGTGGCTACCGACTATATCACCCGCAATGCCGAAACAAGGGCCCTGCCCAAATGTAGCGCCCCCCAAAGTAGCCAAGTTCTTCGTTGAGGAGACCATACTGCGTCATGACATCCCAGAAGTTCTCATTACCGACAGACCTACAGTGAATACAGCGGAGCTTACTCATGTGATCTTAAGATAGAGCCAGACAAGCCACCGCCGGACCACCGCCTACAACCCGCAGACCAATGGTCTCACTGAGCATCTAAACAAGACCATCACCGACATGCTGGTCATGTACGTCGACGTCGAGCAGAAGATGTGGGATTCCACCCTTCCGTACGTGACCTTCGCGTAAAGATGGCCGTGCAAACGCGTACAAACGACGCAGAAGACTTCATAAAAGTTCATCTACGGAGGAAGCCCGGCAACGACGCTTCACGCCATGTCACCGAACATCACCGACGAGGAAAACATTGACGTCACCGCCTACCTACAGCGCGCCGAAGAAGCCCCACAACTCACCCGCCTGCGTATCATGAATCAGCAGACGACTTACCGCCGCCGCTACAATCTTCGACGACGCTTCGTGGAACATAGCCCAACTATGACACGGAAAAACAGATTGATTTCGGCTACGTCGTTTGTTTTGGACACGATCGTTCACTCACTCCAGGTATTATGTATCTGGCGTATGTGATTCAGACAGGTGCAGGATTTTGTTCATTTTTTTTGAAACTGGATTTTAAACTTCACATTACAATCGCGACTTCACTCATTGTTATTACAAGAATGGTTGTTAGCATGAAAAAACTGCTCCCGATAAGTCAGGACAGCCGAATCCAGTCCCAAACAAAATGACTAAGGTTTAAGCGAGAATGTTTTAAGAGTAGTAGCTGATGTCGCACCTTGTCGAACGCCTTCCTCGGAATCTAAAAACAGAGCGTCAACTAGAACGTTTAGTTCAGGGTTAAAATTAATCTCATTACAAATCAAGGTTAGTTGTGAGTCACAAAAAAAACATTCACTAAACTCATGTTAATTAACCCATTAAGACCCACGGAAGAACTACTGATCCGATTTTATTGACATTTTGCATATTTAATGAACCGCAATAGGCAACCACACGTGCAAATTCTCATAGAGTTGCATGTATTTCTTCAGGAGTTACGATACTGTACTCCTGAAGAAATACATGAACGCAGAGCCCTTGCGAAACAAATAACAAAGTTATCTTGGCCCATGCAACTTAATCAAGGACAAGTGCTTTAGGGAAAGCGTAATGCCATGCTTTTCGCAATAGCACTTCGATCTATTTTGGCAGATTTAACTGTTTGCCAGCTTCTCGTGAAAATGTCCGTATGAATAGAGGGTATGAGCAAGCACAGTGGAATCTGGGGAGCTTTGATAATTCTCTTGGGTAGAACAAGGCACAGTGAGTGTTTTGCTATTATGCGACTAAAGGACAATAGTCAACGCGTAGAGCGTCTTCTAAAACATCCAGTGTGGTAGCAGACCCTTTATGCGTTGTCTGCCGCTATATAGATCATCTGGGGAAATAGGGGCTGGTACCACTTTTTCTCAGGGATGAAAATTCTCTAGTCATTCGCAGCTCGATCGTAGAGCTCAAGCGCTCTCATGGCATTGTTACTGGGGATGAAAAAGGAGGACAGTGGCACTGCTTTTTTTTTTCAGTGAATGGCAACCGCGATAGAGAGCCTAGTGACTCATATGTGTAGTCTTTCGAGAGCAGCATTGTTTTGAAGATGGCAAAGACAACATAGTCACTATCCATGTTGTTTTGCCATCCTCAAAACAAAGGTGCTCTCCTGAGTAAAAACAAATGTTGTCTTACCCACGTACCTTTCGTTCCATGTTTTTTTGTTATCCTTAGCAGAGAGCATCCATTCGTGCCGTCGTCGTTCCCCTCCTCCTCCTAAGCTCCCATGTTAGGGTCAGAATTGACAATTAAAACATTAAGACGCTCTCGTATATTCACAGCGACGTGTTTGGAAGCCTCTTCAGTCTGAGATAACCGAAAAAACGGCATTAATAAAAAAAATGTTGCAGTGGCTTAGCTCGCCTATGCCAGAATATACGTAGTGTTAGCAAAGGTCCAGCTGATTAGTCTTAGCTTTCCTGATTGTCTAGATTGTCTAGGATTAGCTTGATTATCATGCTTACTGCTGATCCAGTGACACACACATGGTATACGTATTATGTGACACACGAGCATTTATTTTTGCTCAACGTCAGGTGCTTCTCTATTGCTACAAAGACGGCTCGGTGATCAGTGAAGCAATACGCTGCCGTCTCTATGGCCCCAACACAGTATTCTGTTCATTATTGCTACCCTCAACCGCTAATTGCCAGGCAACTACTTCGGGATCCGATGAGTCAAGCCTCTCCGCTTTTCTGCGCCGTTAAACAGTATTTGCGCTGTCCTTCTCCTCCATGGCTATACCACACTGGCAAAAGCCAGTCAGAAGCGCAGCGGCTCCAGCGCAGTGTCAGACGGCCACTGCACAGCGAACGCGAATAGCTGCGCGCGCCGGCGCCAGTGCGTCTACCACGGCTACGTCGTCACTCCTCTGGAATGCGCAGACCGGCCGTGAGTCGCGCGCGGCGGCGGCGGAGTGCGCGGGAGGTGCTGGCTCCGGTACGCCAGCTGTGTGACATCACTGATCGTCGCGCATGCGCAGCACGGCTCTAGATGAGGCGCGCGAAATGGGCTTGGCTAGGCCAGTGTAGCTAACGCGACAAAAAGCCTATTCAATCTATGATGCAACGCACAACAATATTTACATGAATGCGCCCACGAAGTCCCAGTGTACAACGTAAAGTGCACCAACATTTGATTACTCCTGTCAGCAAATTTATGCACTCTATAGGCTTCTCGCGCTTTGCAGGGATTGAATTGCTCCTGCTGATGCCGAAGCAGTCCGCTTTTTCATCATATAAAATGTAAAACACCAGATTAAATTAGAAAAAGTAGTACCCACCATGTACGTTTAACAGGCTCTCATTTTCTTACAGTTTACGACTCATAAAACAGGAAGAATATAACCGAGTCAATATTCCAAATTAAGATTATCTTGCTGCAACATTTGGCATCAGAAATTTTAGTGAGCAAGATAGAATATTCCTTTTTGCATTTTCTATTCCAGAAAAAGGAAGTGTACTTCTTAAAGTAGAGTGGGCCCTAATGGGTTAATAGTGAAAAAGTTAACCGATAACAACAACTGAACTATATGCGAGTATACACGCCTTTATTCAATTAGAACAAACACTGTTTAGTGAGATACGGCAGTAACTAGGACATGAAGATGGTGCGCCTTCTTATCGGGACTGGCACAATCTCGCCCAGATTACAGTCATCCAGTACCTCACCCAATGATAGCGATTGCGGAAATATGTAGTATAAAATTTCGCTGATGGCATATCTAGTTCTTTTTAGGATTTTAGTTTTGATGCCATCAACGCCAATGTGGGGCTAAGTGCTTCCGCAGTTTCACAAACCGTAATACGCTGCTTTTGGTCATCCTTCAGGGAGAGCGGTTGCGAGTGATTAAGATTCATAACCGTCCCGAATTATTTCGGGTTATCGTGAAGCACGTTCGGAAATGTGGACGAGAAAAAGTCACGTTTGATTCTGGTGGAAAAAAGATTCGAATGTGTTTCATGCATTCCGATACTTCTGACATGAGCAGTCTGTGTTAAAACGCTTAGCGGCATGCAATAATCTCTTCGCGTTGTTATTCAAGCGTTTTAGTGTTTATTTCAACCAAGGTGATGAGTTATTTTGTGTTACGCTAATTGTTAGCAGATGTGTATTTCTCAAGCGATCTATTTTTTTTCTAAACAGGAGCCAGTTTGCGTTTACAGAGCCTTCCAGAAAGTCAGAAAGAATACTTATGGAAATGTTTTCTAGTTCGATGTTCACAGCTCAGTAGTTTCCTTTATTGTAAAGAGATATATTTTTGTTTTTTTTTCGGGGTGCAGCAATATATAGTTAATTGATCACTAAAGCCTCACATGTAAGTCACTGGTGAAAATTTAACCGGATGAGAAGTAAGCACGAAGTGAAGTATTTTAGATGAATTTAGGCTTGGACGTGTTGGCCTTTTAACAAATTGTGTCAGCCTGAACATGAGACAGGCGTTGACGAAGTCACCTTCGGCAGCGTTCACTGATATGAGCCCATCGGGGCTACACCAATCTATGGATGGAAAATTGAACACGCCAAACGGAATGACAGGTGACTGGCGATGCCGAGTTCTGACAGAATGGAGCGCCGCATGAAAATCAGCCAGAAACGTCATGTCAGCATCAGGCGGGCGATAGCAACCACCAATTATGACTTCAATTGAGACACAGTCAGGGATTCATGAGCCTATTACAACCTCACCGCCTTTTCTGTTAGATCTATCGTGTGGAAATATGCTACTATTAGGAAATACTGATAGAATCTCAGAGTTGTTAATCGATGGGCTAAGCCGTATTTCAGCTAAAACAATAAGGTTTGAATGTGTAGTGCTATACAATCTGCTGAGTGGGCCAAGTTTCGGTCAAATGCTTCTGATGTTGGTGTTGAGAAAGGAAAGATGTCATTTATGGCTAATACTAGAACCGGTTTGTGTGCGAGGAGGCTGGATTTGAGACCACAGTTTCCGTGTTTCGGTCGAATGTGTGAAGCCGGTTACCGATGAATAACTTACTTATTCGCTGAAGTCTGATGGCTCCTGTTTGGACTTGGCGAATAAGATGCCTTCTAGGCTTAAATATATTCAGGCGTAGTCGTAGAGATTCTGAAATTTGTACTCTTCTGTATTTCAGCTCTCGGGAGAATTCGTTGTCGTTTTTTGAAGTGCGCAAACATTACTATGAAGGGTCTGTTCCTCGTATCGTGTCAACCATGTTTTCTTCGCTGTCCTCTTTGTTTTGGCCCAGTTTCTACACTAATTAACTCGAAGACGTACTTTTGCAACACGTCTTGAAGTTTCTAAAGTAAGCAACTTTTGAAAGTAATCCGTAGTAAAAAAGATGTGCCAACTACAAGTTCCCGCATTATTGCATACCATATTCGAACTAGCTGGTTATAATGTTAGTAGTAGTAAAATGGTTTTTGTTAATGGTAAGAGCATGGTATACACGTAATGTGGAGTCATGGGGCTTCTGGCCCGCATGCAGTCAGGTGCTTATTCCGTTTTATTATTTATTCAACTTGGAATGATTTCAGTGTTTTATTATTTATTCAACATAAGTGTTAAACATTTTAAGTGCGGAGCACTTTAATGGGGCAGGCCGCCTGGAGTAGCGCAGGCAAAACCAAAAATAGCATATTCTTCTGTAGCGCGCGCTTGCGCCAAACGAAAATATTTTTCCTCTCGTTGTTCGATAGCCTTGACAATAATTTTCACGATGGCGAGACCAGATATAGGAAAGCCATCTGAAGCATATTGAGCGCACGCTGTCGCTAACAAGAAGGCCTCTTCCTCTTGTTCTTCGAGCACCTTGATGATCATATTCACACAAAGAAAACCATATAATAATATTATCAGGGGTTTAACGTCCCAAAACCACGATATGATTATGAGACACGCCGTAGTGGAGGGCTCCGGAAATTTTGACCACCTGGGGTTCTTTAACGTGCACCTAATCTAAGTACACGGGCCTCAAACATTTTCGCCTCCATCGAAAATGCAGCCGCCGCCACCGGGATTCGATCCTGCGACCTTCGGTTTAGCAGTCGAGTGCCATAACCACTATAGCACCGTGGCGGGGCAAGGAAAACCAAATATAGCAGAGCCATCTGTAGCATATACAGCGCGCTCTCACGTCAGTATTCTTGCTCTTGTCTTTCGAGTGCCTTGACGATAATATGAAGTGCTGAAGTGCGGAGCACTTTATATAAGAGGACGTATAAAAATTGAAAAAAAAAGAACAAGCGAGCGAGAAAAAGAAAGTGAGAAAATGAAAGGCGAAAAACAATGAAAAATAGAGATATGTAGCAATGTAGGGGGAGACGTAAAATACAAAACGAAAGACAGCCACGACGAAAGAAGAATGAAACCGAAAAGTAAAAAAAAGAAGGCTGCCCTCACTCTAAAAAAAATATATGTAAAAGTAGCAACAGATTGACAAAATAGTCTGTGATCATAGAGAAAATTTGTGTTATTTGTCGTTAATGGAAGAATGTGTCCGAAAAAAAAGAAATTTTGTTTAAAATTTGCTCTCTACAGACGATAGATCGGGTGTCTTTTATTACAGTAGAAACAAATATAAAATTTGTACATTCTACCCAGTAATAAATTACTCGTATTTTAGGAAGCAAGCCAACGGTAGCAATTATTTTATGTCACGTGCAACGCATATTTTCACATGTCCTGTTCCTTGCTTTTGGCGCGTTTCCATGCACAAATTCCGTTTGCGCGCTACTTAGGCATGTTTTCTTTTCAGTGGACTGGCCCAACTGGTGCTCCTCGTTGTTTGCCCTTCGATGTTCTTGTGCCATTGAACCGCTGCGTTTTAGTACAGTTCGTCCATCGGGCGAGTGAGAGCTTCCTTACTCCTTTAGGTGATTACTGACCTCTATCCTGCATTATTAAAGTGCTATTGCGTGATTATGTCGTTGCTTATATCTTTTGACCGCGGCTGACCTTGTCATACACAGAAAAGCTGTTGCTAACTATATACAAAGAAAAGCTGTTGCTAACTATGTTTTAGACCCAGTTGTTCTTCAAACGTTGGTTTGTAGCTGCTGTGCCGAGCCATGAGGCTGAAGGTGTTAGCAGAGGAGTAATGTAATTTGAAATGTGACAGTCGGCTGTCGCGGTCTGACCAGTCCGCTTCGCTGTTACCGCGTGGTGGGTCCTATCGTTGACGTTCGCTTCGGGCGTGTAGTGCATGAGACTGCGTCTCATTCCACTATCTTCAACTGATTTCTCATCTGTTCAAAGCTAGTTTAGTCACACCGAAGTAGGAAGTCCGCTTACGTTGGAATCAAAGAATGTGTTGGTGCCATGTGGCATTGGCGGAATGTGGCATTTTTGTGAATCGCGTGCGTCCTTACCTTGATATGAAGAGGGATTTTATTGCGATAGCAATTATATGGACACTCTCGGCTGATTTTCGCCGTCTGTCGACACCATCATGCCCCGGATATGTATATGTATGTGTATATATAAAAAATGCATAAAGAAAAATAAAGCAGTAGAAAAAATTCCAAACCACCTGACCGGGGATTCGAACCTGCGGCCCCTCGCTCCGCAGCCTGCTGCGCAAGCCAACACAGCAACACGCCATTTTTTTTCTTTATTGCCTTGCATATCACGACTGTTCACATACTCGACAAAATACAATAGAATAGCAGCACAAATGCGAAGTACAATGGAGAACCATGAACTCTGAGCTGACTACTTATCAAAACTTTCGCATGCGGAACAATGGTTTAAGTCGCGGAATCCACTCCGGCACATCCTCTTGCCCTTTCATCACCTCAAGAAAATGGTACACAGATCGCAAAAATATTCCTCGCACAGTCCTCACCTCTACATCCGCATTGTCAAAGGCAATTCGGGTTTGCCATATACTATGCAGGCCCAGGAGCATAACTAGGACGTAAGGTACGCCAGCCTCGTTTTGAAAAGAAAGAAAACGGATGCCATGTGGACTTAACGGTAACTCTTTTTTCAAGGTTCTCTGCAATATGTCCCAGAAAAACACCCCGCTCCACCAATCTATAAACACGTGTTCAATTGTTTCCGATTTATTGCATGAGTAACAGTGTGTGCCCCATGGGACGAATAATCCCCTATTCTCCAACCATGTTTTAACTGGTAAAGTACCAGTGTGTAATTTAAAGAAAAATGTTTTAATCCCTGGCGCTACAAGCATCCTTTTAACACTTTAAAGAACATCCTGTCCTGGGCCTGCACAGTATAGCTGCCGGTACAATGGCACACGCAGTAAAATGTCGACGATATCTTTATACAATTTCTTACGTGAGACCTTAGTCAGATAGTCTAACGAAAATCGCACTGGCAGAAAGCGGAAGGACGAAGCAACTTCCTTTAGATACCCCTAAATTGGTCCTTGCACATTTCCTGACGATACAAGAAATCCCGGCAGCACTCTAGACAGCCTTAGTTGTATAACAGTTCTCAAAAAAGGGTCATATACAACGCGCAGAAAAAGAAAACGATTGACTAGTTGTCTTATGTACAAATGAAGCAATCGAAGCCCGCCATCTCGTACTTTCCTGAAGAGGTTTGTACGGTTCGATTTTTCACAGACAGAGCTCCAAATGAAAACTGCAAATACTCTGTGCATATACTGAATGTTTACTCTACTGCAGTGCAAAACTTGCATTACGTACAACAGCTTGCTCACTAGAAACAAGTTGCGCGTTGTGGCCCGTGCAAATATTGAAATACCCCAACCTTTCCATTTTTCTGTCTCATTGCGTTGCGCCTGTGCTTCTTTTCTCCAATACGGTTCGCTATCACGGTGGAACTCCAGCGGGACTCCTAAATACTTCGCCGGCGTTTCCTTCCATTTATTATTCAGAAATACTCTTGGTGTGACGTCCCATTCCCCATGCCAAAAAGCAAGACATTTATCCCAGCTGACGGCTCTACCCAGGCCCGTAGCCAGATGGGGGGGGGGGGGGGCCTAGGGCCCCCCCGAAATCCGGATGGAGGGGAGTGTTTTACCGACGATGGATAATGAATATAGGGGTTTTTCAAGGTTTTGAACGGGTGCTCCCCCCCCCGCCCCCCCTGAAAAAATTTTTGACTACGGGCCTGGCACTACCGCTCACCTCACAAAATCTTTTCACCGCATTGGCAATGTGCTTTACACTCTCATAAGTTGTACAGAAAACTGCAGTTTCATCTGCGTAAGCAGGGAGGCTGACCTCGGCTTTATGAATTTAAAACCGCGCATCGCACTGTTATTAATTATGCTTAAACAGAATGGTTCCATAAAAATTGAAGGACACTTTTTGTACATTTTAAAGTGTTTTCGGCGAAATGGTGTGGCCGTTCCACTGACTATGCCATGTCTTTTTTTTTCTTTTACACTCTCAGTGGGATAACACACAAACCGAATGTGTGCGTGTTTTCTTTTTTAATTTTTTTACCGCGAGTCGCAGTGAGACGCGAGACTAATCTTCCTCCGTTCGCATGCGTTAGTATTTTCTCGCGCTTTGTGCATCGTGCAAACGCTATAGCGTTCCAGCGTTCAAATTGACGGGCCCTTTGTAAATTGGAAGGTGTATTCCGTGAACGCCTCTGTCCAATGAGACAGCGTCTGTCTCAATCGACACAGCGAAGCTACGCAAGCAAAGAGCGAGCGCTGTAGAGTCCGACGCGACCGGCGTCCGTTTGCGCATCCCGGCGGCCACCTGGCTCCGTGCCAGAGCTCGGACAGACGGACGGACAGACGGACGGACGGACACTGCACGGACGGACGGACACCGGACGGACGGAGGGACATACAGACGGACAGACACCGAACGGACGGACACACGGACGGACGGACGGACGGGCCGAAGGACGGCCGGACGGACGGACACCGGATGGACACCGGACGGACGGACGGACAGACGGACGGACAGACAGACGGACGGACGGACCGACGGACGGACGGACACCGGACGGACAGACGGACGGACACCGGACGGACAGACGGACGGATGGACGGACACCGGACGGACGGACGGACGGAGGGACAGACGGACGGACAGACGGACGGACAGACGGACGGACACCGGACGGACAGACGGACAGACGGATGGATGGACGGACGGACGGACGGACGGACAGCCGGACGGACGGACACCGGATGGACGTGAGCATGAGACATTAAAGGCTTTCGCCTTAAAAAAGCGAAAAGCAGGGGTGATGGTGGGCACCCTTGTCTCACTGAGCGCAGCACAGGTATACGCTCACCCGAAGTTTTATTTATTACCAGTTTCGTCGTGCATCCTGCGTAAGCCATTCGTACTCCTTTGCTGATCAAACTCCCTACATTCACGTGCTCAAGTATTGAGAGGACAGAGTCGTGCGGCACGCGGTCAAATGCCTTTTCAAGGTCAATTTGTAGCATGGCCACATTGAGTTGCATAGCGTCGCAACTTTCTAGGGTTGATCGTGCTATGTGTATAATTGTCATTATTTTTCTTCCCTTTATACCACAAGTTTGGTGGGTCCCGACCAGTTCTTTCATAACTGTCTGGAGCCTCCTCGCCTAATACTTTCATCAATATCTTGTAGTCAACATTAGTTAGGCTAATTGGTCTATATGCAGTAACACTTCGTAATTTCACTGGATCTTCTGTTTTTTCGTATTAAGACCGTGTGGGCTGACAAAAATGATGGTGGTAGTCGTTTATATTTAAAAGCCTCGTTAAATGCCTCCTTCAAAATAGGTGCAATAACATGTTTGAATGTCTTGTACACTGCAGCGCTCAAGCCGTCCGCTCCTGGAGACTTGCCCTTGTTTAACTTATGAACTCCTTTTTTAACTTCTACCTCTGTTATAGGCAATTCTAAAAATTCCTTCCTTTCATCATCAAGTTTTGGCATTAATGAAATGAAATCACTATTAAAGCAATCAGCCTGTACCTTGCATTGTGTGAATAACTCTAGAATATTCGAAAAAAAAAAACGCCGGCTATTGCATCTTTCCTATAGTACGTTGCTGCTTTATATTCTATTTCGCTTATTTCACTTTTGCATGGATATCTCATTTTCCGCTCCAAGAGCTCGTTTTGTTGGCATTTCTCCCGCTAACCAAGTTTTCTGCGCGCGCTCGAATCAGTGCTCCCCGGTAGCGTTCTTACACAGCCACACGCCATGCTCGTGCCAGCGATATAACGGCGAGCTATTCATACGCACCATTTGCCACTCGCGGTACACAAATCTCGGAACAGCTTGAGCGTGTTTTCTATCGCGTAACGCTTTTACAGTTTCTTTCAGATGCAAAACTGCCTTTGAGATGCGCACGAAAAAGTGGCTCCCTTCTGTAGCACTTATGATGTTAGGAGGAAAAAAAAACAACACCGGGCAGACTTGGCCTCAGACGCCACCGCGTGGCAGGAGACGGAGAGGGGTATTCCACGTGCCGCAGTTTAAAAGAAAAAGAAGTGTCAACCAGCGTCGAAAAGTCATATAATGATAAAATCAATCCTTGGACAATCACCCTGAGTGGGTACGAGCCATGTCAGAGGCAACAACAACAACAGCGTCGGCTTCTGCATTGGGGACACTCGCAGCGCGTCGATCTTATACAAACATGTAACAACTGCGACAGTTGTTAGTTCACGCTTGTCCTGCATATACCTATGCGTCCTTTTTCGAGCGTCCTTCTTTATGCTGCGGCGGCGCGTTGCAATTATCGAGCTGGTTGTCGTTCTTTGTGTGATAAACTAATATCTTGCTATCGCATTCACTGCCTCGCCCTAGTGGCGAAACTGTGAGTTTTTTTTATTTCTTAGCTAGAGAAATATCATCGTAAAAGATCGCGTTTATTCCGGCGCAGCATTCGCTACAGCCAACAGCAGCGCGAGATGGCGATGCAAGGTTTGTCACACAATGTCGGCGTGAAAACAGCCTTTTACATATGGTCCCAATTGCTCGCCCCGCTACGACGGCTTGACCCATGCACAATTCAGCTTGTCCGGCATCCTTTGTGAAGAATGAAGAGAAGCAGATGCGGTGGAGCCTGGGTCTCTGGGTAACGTCACCGGCGCGGTATGCAGGAAGTCGTATCTTGTGACGGCTGCAGCTGGGGCGCGCCGCCGGACGCATCGGTCGCGCCTTGTTCAGAAGTGTAGAGTGCTGCACGTTGTCAAGCTTATAGCCACTGTCCTGAGCGTTAACTTATGTCGGTCTTAATGCGTGGTATCTTTTGAGGTTCTGTTCGATAATGCGCGTTTAAAAACTGGCGCGACGCAGTGTCCCTCAGGGGCATGGAGGGAAAAAAAATAACCAGGAGCAAGTGCCACGTGACAATTTTGAAAGGCGATCCAGAAAAAGAAAAAAAAACGCCAAACTTTCTGGGAACACGCAACACAGTAACAGCGAAAGCTGGAAGAGCGGCCTTTCTATAGACGTTTTTAAACACACTTGGGGCAATCTGCTACAAGTACACTTGCTTGGTACCTACCCACTACGCCATAAATCATCATAATTTTTGTGTATCGGGTAAGCGTCCACTATGCCATTATTCGTCATTTTTCGGAAAAGCGTGGTACCCGCTATACCCTTGTAAATTATTAAGTCCAAGTTGTTGACGCTGTGGCTGGCGACGATGAAGTATTATCCCTCAGGCTGTATTAATGTGTTGAAACATTGAACAACCCACTCGTTACGAAAATTGGATTGTGAGAAGCCTGGTTTTTACTCCGCTTTCTAAAATGCTTTACAACACATGTAAACGCGATTCCTTGCCCGAAATGAAGCCTGCGTAGAGTCAGTTTGGAACGCATGTTCAAGCACTGGCGTAGCTCAGGGTAGAGTGCTGGGCTGCCACGCAGAGGGCCGGGGCTCGATGCACATTGTGTTGCAGTTATTGTTTATTTATTCTGTTTTCATTTTATTTCGCACGATAGCTGTTGTGGACACGGGCGGCGACAGTGGCGGCGAATAATTACGGCGCCAAAACGGCCCTTGTTGTGATCTCGTAACAGCTTTCGCTGTAAAAAAATAAAAATTAAAAATAGAGGAGCATGCTGGGAAGTGACCAGCGCCTGAAGAACAAGGGAAGATCAGCGCCACCATAGAAGCGTCTGAGGAGGTTGGCTTGTGGACACTGAGCGCGCCCGCTTGTCAGTTAATTTTTTTTCCCATGAACGAAAAAAAAATGAAACACGTGCATCGTGGGAAGTTTGAAACCAACGCCGGGAGCCAGCGCCTTCAGAAGATTAT
This sequence comes from Rhipicephalus appendiculatus, assembly GCA_030522465.1. Taxonomy (NCBI): domain Eukaryota; kingdom Metazoa; phylum Arthropoda; class Arachnida; order Ixodida; family Ixodidae; genus Rhipicephalus; species Rhipicephalus appendiculatus. Next base: position 25,158 of record JALIZH010032122.1, read on the forward strand.
GAAGTAGTAACAGCGCAATATTCACACAGGGAGAAACAAAGAAGCAACACA